>CACRXK020005103.1:0-29223 GCA_902702795.2 Paramuricea clavata
AGAGAATTATATATATATATATATATATATATATATATATATATATATATATATATATATATATATATATATATATATATATATATATTTTTTACAAACTTAGTCATAAATGACAGGTTAACCCTACAGAGCTTAATGCTCCATTTACAGGGTCCCTAATAATATGTATATATGTATGTATAAAAACAAAAAAACAAAACAACATTACATTATTTACAACACATTTTATCCACAAGACTGGACAACGGACGACACGCGTACGAGTAACACTTGACACATATACTTTTAAATGTTTGTGGAGCATTAATGTTATATATTTCTTTAGTCATTGCTTCATAATAAGTTAACAGGTAAGATTTGAATTGGCCGACAGTAACGCTTGCTTCTCGAATATGTGGTGGTAGGGAGTTATATATTCTGGGAGCTCTATTATAAAAACTGTTCTGAAAAATTAAAGTGTTAACTCTGGAAAGTTTTAATGTTACACTGTTAGTTGTAGCGCGCCTGGTGATACGATCGTTTGATACTATACTAATCTGAGAGTCATTCAATTTAATTGCCTTAAAGAGATACACCAAGTCCAGGTACTCGTGCCAGTAAGACAGAGGAAGTAAACCAGTTTTCAATAGTCTCTCCTGGTAACTAGTTTCAGATCTAAACGGCAGAGATAGGATGAATCTCGTTGCACGTCTTTGAATCTTCTCGACTTCGAGGATTAAAGACACAGACTGCGGGGACCAGACTTGGGAGCTGTACGCGAAACGACTTCGTACTAACGTTTTATAAAGTGCGGTACGTGTACGAGGATCATGCATCTTAATGGGGGACCTTTTTACGAACCCAAGCATTCTGTTTGCTTTCGCACATACAGCAGAGACTTGTTGGTTCCATTTGAGATCTGCAGTAATGAGAACGCCAAGATCTTTTTGAACAAGCCTTTTACAGATAACCGTTGAGTTGGCTGAGTTATCGTTGTTGAGATGGTAAGATGACTGCACGGGTTTGAGATTCCTTGTTACTTTAGGAACTCCACACTTAGTTTCGTTAAGGTTCATGCGCCGCGTCCTACACCATTGGCTGATTCCATCCAGATCACATTGGAGAGCTTTTACGTCATCTGTTGTTCTTATGGCATGATAACACTTGGTATCATCAGCGAACAGAGCAACAGACGATGTGGTGGACTTTTCAGGCAGATCATTCACGTATACAGAAACAATAAAGGGCCAAGGATTGAACCCTGGGGAACACCTGATAGAACGGGTTTTGATTGGGATGTTTTTCCTAAAATGGTAACTTTTTGATGGCGATCTGATAGATTGTTATGAAACCAGCTCAGCAAGTTTCCGCAAACTCCAAAATTACTAAGTTTCTTGAGAAGCAGCTGATGATCGACCCTGTCAAACGCTTTAGCGAAATCGAGATAAAGGACATCAGTTTGGATTCTCTTGTCGAGTGACTCACCAAATTCGTGTAGAACCTTTAGTAATTGTGATGTTGTAGACGTCCCCCTGAGAAATCCATTTTGGAGGTTATTCAGTTCACTTGAGACATGGTTGATCAATTGGTCGTATATGCAACGCTCGAGCACCTTTGATACAATTGGAAGTAAAGATATGCGTCGATAATTTGAAACTTTGTTCTTTTGACCACCTTTAGGAATGGGTATTATATTAGAAACTTTCCATTCCGCTGGTACACTACCGGAAGTTAAGCTTCTATTGAAGAGATGAGCAAGGGATGAGGAAATGTATGGAGCACAACATCTAAGCAACTTTGCCGGAATTGTGTCTGGACCGGTAGCTTTGTTGTCATCGAGAGAGAGAAGAGCACGTTGAACGTCATCAGGTGAGATGTTGATATCGCTTATGGGGTCACAGAAGGTGGTGGTGGACGCTGGATGGGCATCATAAACTTCTTGGGAAAGAGGTTTATTAAACATAGAAAAGAAGAAGTTGTTTAAGAGATTTGCAACGTCTTCAGGATTTTCAGCTATGACAGTTCCTTCATCACGCTTCCAACTCATTTTGTTTGGTACACTAAATGAATTTGATATAAATTTGAACAATGACCAGAATCGTTTTGTGTTTCATTTCATAAGAACAGGCAAAGACTGGAAGAACTCTTTTCGCTTACGAGATATCAGCGACTTACAGGAACGGCGAAGGTTTCTGAAATTTTCCCAGAGATTGTTACTGCAGCAGCTCATATTTCATTCCATAAAAATATATATTGCGTAGTTTACTTTTAAATAATGTTAAAATACTCATTAATAATTCATAAACCTTGTGGCAAATCATGTCAGCCATAATATGTCACGTGGTGTGACTTTATATATGATAAAACACATGTGGCATTATATAATTGTTTGTCCTAATTAGCATGATTATATAATGGTTCATCCTAATTAATATTCTTTTGTAGTCGTATTTTAAGCTATTCAAAACACTCTTTGCCTGTTTTATCAGATATAAAACGCTCGGCTGCGCCTCGCATTTTATATCTGATAAAACACTCCTACTCGTGTTTTAAACAGTACATAATGATTCTACATTACACAAGTTATTATCAAGTTCATTCCAAGCTGCAATTACTGATGGGAAAAAAGATTTTTTAAAACGTTCGGTACTAGTAGAAATATAGATAAAATCTTCATTAGATCTAAGGTGGTGATCAGATCTCTGATGGACATATGGAGGTAAAAAATCGCGAAGGTAGGATGAAGTAAGGCAATTTATTATTTTATAAAGCGACGATAATTTATATGAACATCTTCAGTCTAGATTTTAGATCTTCCCAGTATAATTCGTTCAATAATCGTACCCTGTTTGTCCTTTTATTGCTCCAGTAACTATATACGAGCCGATTCGTTCTGGATTCCCTCTAGAAGCATGTTCCATCAGAGGTCTATTAAGACTTTTATATAATGAAATAAGGGTTGATATATGGAGCTTATGTTTTATACTTTTTAAGAGATTCATCATTTTGCTAGCTTTTTTATGTATACGTTGAATATGATGACTCGATGTAAAATTTGACGTAAGTTTCAATCCTACACGAATATGAGAATTAACTTCTCGTAAAGTATTGCCATTTAAACATAGTGTGCGATGTGTTTGTCTAGAAAGTTTTTTGAAAATGTAATACTTTCACATTTGCAAGGATTCAGTTCCATTAGCAACTGTTTACACCACTTTTGACTAATTTTATTATTAAGATCCGAGTTTAATTTTGGAGCCGATTAACTTATTGGGTCGTCAGTTATGTCAAATAAAGATGTGTCATGGGCGTAAAGAAAACAGTTAGAAACAATGTCTACACCAATATCGTAAATATATATATAAGAAAAAGCAATGGCCCGAGCACAGAGCCTGTGGGACACCAGCTTCAGTGTTTAACCAACTCGAGGTCTGCCCTTCGATAACAACTCTTTGTTTTCGGTCTGTTAAGTAACTACGAAACCAACTTAGAAGACGGTCTTTCAGCCCAAGAGTTTGCAATTTGTAAAGTAAACCCTTATGCCATACCTTATCAAATGCTTTAGTGAAATCAAGAAATTTAAGACTATACGTACTTCCAGGCTTCCCCATATCCAAGGCTTGATAAATTACACTAACATGAACAATATAGAGTTAACAGCACTATCACCAGGTCTGAATCCAGACTGAAAATAACTGAGGAATTGTATTTCTAATAAAAATTTATACTGCAGCCTTGCAAATACAATATTTTCTAATATTTTTGAAATAAACGGAAGAAGCGATATGGGACGGTTATTCTCGTTATATTGGTGGTCATATTTTTTGTATATATAGGATTTACGTTGGCTCTTTTCCCTTCAGTGGGATATTCTCTTTTTTGAAAGCTTAAATTACTGTAAGTAAATTAATTTGTAAATGATTTTTTAATGCCGTTACTACTTAGGGCGCTTTCCATTTAATGGCCTGACCGATCAGACCCGAATTATTTTCTCTGTATCAGTGGAAAGATCTGGTCTATGTTGTACCTAGCAAAAATGGACTTCATTCTAATGTTATCACAATTTTCCGGTCAGATAGGTCCGAAGCCCAAATGTATTGTGTTCCATTCAACAATAGAGAGGTTAAGATACCCCGATTCCGGTTTACGGGTACGGGTGATAAACACGTACCCGTACCCGTAAATCGGGGAATAACTTGTAACTTAAGAAATCCAAGTACTCCGGCGTGAGAAAACCGATCAGAGAATGGCAACTTTCGCTGTTGAGGTTCGCCATAAATTGTTGAAAACTTTGACCAGCATATGTGCATTATTTATTTGGGTAAGATGTTGAAAATGTGTACTATTTAAACGGCCCAAAAATATTAAACAGAAAACACCCGTACCCGTTTGTCGTTTACATGTAGACCACGGTTTACCGCGGTTTACCGCGGGGAAACGGGTAGAAATTACGGGTAAAATTGCTGACATCAGCAAAAATTGGTAAACAAAATGGCGATACTCGTATCCATAAACCGGGACCGGAGTATCTTAACCTCTCTAATTTGACCGTTCTGACCGGTTTGGCCGTGTCAATGTTAGTTTAAGGATCTTGTTTCCAATACCGTCAGGATCAAAAGCTTTTGAAATGTCGATTTTCTCCAGTAACATCAGAACTTCTCGTTCTGTTGTATGAATTATTGATAATGTTTTATCAGACTGCAACGTTTAATAACGGCAACTGACAATTATTATTTGTTCACAAATTGTTTTCAACAGAACACATTGAATGGATTAATCATCAATGACATTTCAGATAATTTTCCTGTGTTTGCATATTTCAAAAAGGACTCGCCCACAAGTCGAGAAAATGAAGTAATTTATAAGAAAAATTATGCGGAACGGAATTTGTTAAAATTCCAAATCTCAAGCGTCTTAATTGGTGAAGATCCAAATAACCTATATAACGGTTTTGTAAGCGAGTAGGCCTACAACAGGCATCTCGAAGAATGTTTTCCTCTCAAAATTTATAAGCCAAATTCATATAATAAACCCAAAACTCCATGGATTACAAAACGATTGTAAGTTTCTCTCTAACCTCTCCTCTCCGCAGAGGCTTCTGTTGGCTATGATTACGATTAGTTTTGAGATACATTTCACTACACTTTACATAGCGGATCTTGGAACACGAGCAGAGCCGCAGGACGAAGGAGCGCAGGCGGGAAAGAACAAAGTTATGATACAAAATTCGAGCAAGCTAAATCTGACTTGAAAACTACAAGGAAATTGATTAATGAGGTCATAAACATTCGTAAGAAGAAATCACAACTTCTTTCAACGTAAATAATAACATGATATCTGATCCTAAAAAAATTGCGGATGAATTATGTAGATACTTTACTATTGTGGGACATCCTTAGCCAATAAGATACTCCCATCAAATCATTCTTTTGAGAGTTTCCTAAAACCAGCAGTACTGGAAACTATATTTCTAAGACCAACGCACGAAATTAAGCTTACTTCGTGCATGTCATTCAAAAATGAAAAAGTGTCTGGTTATGATAACATACCAATGCATACAATTAAAAATTATTTTGAATTTATTTCAAAACCACTGACGCACATAATTAATAAGTCTCTGGAAAATGGAGTATTTCCTGACATGCAGTTTCAAAATTGCTAAGATAATTCTAATTTTTAAATCTGCCGATATGGACAAATGTTCAAATTATAGACTTACAGTATATTAATCTTTGCAAATTTTTCCAATTTTTGAAAAGGTTATGCATGCATAAACGGCTTTTTTTGTATCGTTATCAATTTGGTTTTCATAAGAAACACTCAATCAAACTTGCACTCATTCATTTGATTAACAAAGTTGTGACCTTTATTGCGAGAATAAATTGACAGCGGGTGTATTCCTCGACTTATCCAAAACATTTGACACAATTAGTCATGAAATATTATTTCATAAACTTGAACATTATGGCTTCCGTGATATTGCTTTAAGTTAGATTATTAAAAGCTATTTCAAAAATAGAAAACAGCTTTGCCCAGTTCGGAAAAATTAAATCCTCCGAAGCTATTATTCCATGTGGTGTACCACAGGGTTCTATTTTGGGACCACAATTTTTTATACTCTACATCAATGATATTCCCAATTCGGTACGCTTAGTTGAACTTTTATTATTTGTGGACGACACTAGCATTTATTATTCCCATAGTGATCCTAACGTACTCGCAAAAGTAATGAATAATGCATTGCGAAATGTTGGGCAATGGATGAGGGCGAACAAATGAAGTATTAACATGGATAAAACTAATTACGTTATTTTTAAATCTTGACAAAAGAAGATCACTAGTGACATATCTCTCGTTTTCGAGGGAATTTCGCTGGCTCGAAAACAGCAAGTTAAATTTCTGCGAGTTTACTTGGACGAAAATGCATCTACATTACAAGCCCGGTGGTTTCACGAATGACGAATAGTAATGATATTGAAATTGTCGTTGCCGTTATTTTATATTAATATTTGATACTGTAGTGTGAATACCGAGGAGGCATCCACTTTACAAGCCTGGTGGTTTCTGGATGTCTCCTTGCCATTAATATTATCTTCAAATTACAATAGATCTAAATATTATATATGTATTTTCTTTTTCTTGCATGTTATTGTTATATTTGTGGCAAACATTCAATTCAATTCAATTCAATTCAATTAAAAACGACTAAAAACGATAGTAAACATGAAAAAACAAAGTGAGAATAAAATATCTTACGTTTTTCTTCAGCGTTTTCGCACGTTTTCCAACCTTTTTTGAATATTTAACAATTATTCGCCGAAGGCGAGGTGATTATGGGGGAATGTTCGCCAAGACGAAGTCGAGGTGAATACTCCCCGATAATCACCGAGCCAGAGACGAATAATTGTTTTAGTATTTTTACTAAATTGTATTAGTATTTTACTAAATAATAAATGTTTTAGTATTTTCACTAAATATTTTTATCTTTTGTGTTTTTTGGGACTGAATTTATTTTAATTTCGCTTATTTCTTCATCAGTAACTTCCACAAAACGGCTTGGCGCCATTTTGAAAATTTCAGTTTTGTTATATTCCCCTGTAGGTGAATATAACAGCTTAGTACGTCAAATTTGACCAATCAACTTGTAGTATTTGTTATGTTCACTTGTGCAAAAATACTAATAAATATTGTTTGTATTTTGTCCGTTTAAACTCCCGCGCAATCCACCCAACCCGCGCGAAAATTTTCGTGTTTCTATCGAGTTATATAGAAACACAGGTTTTGTGAGCTTTTGACCAACTTTTTTAGCCTTTTAAAAGGCTATTTTATAATGTACTGTTTAATAAACGAGCAGGAGTGTTTAATTAGGTTTAAAGCCACGGAGCGCGCAGCGCGAGTGGCTTTAGGCCTAATAAAACACGTCCAGCGAATTTGCGATCAAAAGCGTTCAAGACCAAAATATTTCTGCGCACCTCTCAAAATGATTTTGTTTCAGCTTTATTTTCTAGTTTAAAGAGTTAGCTTCGTTTTTAAATGTACTTGGCAATTCTGAAATATAATAGTAAATGTATAACTATAGGGAATAATAGTACAAAAACTGTCAACTAAAATACAGTTATCGGATGTTAATTTTACTTTAATTTTAATTTGATTTGTCACAATCATTTACATACAAACAAGAATTGGTAACTGACACTAGTACAGAACATGCAAAATACAACATTGGCGTGACTGGAGAGAGGAACAGGACTTGCGTCCCAATTGACACCTTTAACTCCTAATAAATGACTGCATGTACATCGAAATTTGACTACTGTTTATGACAATTGCTTAATTAATTGACAAATATACCTGTATAATCAAAAATCATCAGTGTAAAATGTTAGGGATATAAATTGAATTTTAATTAATAAAACAAAACTATAGTTATATAATAGTTTTGTTTGTGGAAACACCACGTAAATTTATTACTGCAAAGCTTTCGATCCGTAAGCCCAAATCTTCATCAGTGCTAATCATATTATTAGCACTGATGAAGATCCGAGCTTACGGATCGAAAGCTTTGCAGTAATAAATTTACGTGGTGTTTCCACAAACAAAACTATTATATACCTTATCGCCATGCAAACATACAAAGAACTTAAAACTATAGTTATTGACTAATTTCAGTTCGGTGTTGAAATTGATTTTCTTTCCTTTGCATTTTAATGGGTTTTTTCTTAACTAACAGTAAACAGGGTAATTTAGTGAACTTTAATACAGCTACATTGAAAACCGTACGAAAGCAATGCATGTTTTACGCAAAAAATTAAAGCAACAAAATTCATAAATATTAAACATTCAAGGCAAACCACCCAATATTTCCCGATTTTCCATAGTAAATTAACTCTTCTTATATCTTTAAAACAGAATTGCTTCAAAGCTCATTTTATGTAAACGATTTTCCAAATATATGTTCTTGATTGAAAACTTGCTTAACCCACTCCTGGCAAACAGTCATGTATATTCTTGAGATCAGTGGGAATGACCAGCCATAATTATAGCGCATTGTTTTTCAAAGTATGGTTTTTGTATCTGCGGTCGCGTATATATTGCTATCGTCTTGTTTCCAACACCGCGGAAAAACGTCTGCGCATGCAGAAAAATAAAAATGGCGAACATTTTGAATTGAAATTGTCATACTCAAAACAAACTGAACATGGCTATTCATTCATTCGATATATTAGTGAAACAAACAAGAAAATACAGAAAACCTGTAGACTAGACCTTAATCACGAGTAGGTAAGTAGGTAAAACGATATTTTGCTACGTTAACCCCTACAGCAAAGGCTGATTTCCAAGGAGGCGTAGCATTATTTCAAATTTACATTAAAAATTTAGAACAAATTTAGTTAGAGCAAGTTCAGATTGGCCATGTTCATTTTTACGACCCACGATAGCTCTAGCAGCCTTATATTTCAGTTGTACTTTCTGGAGACGATCAGAAAATGTGGTACCAATGGTGTCCCAAACTTCGCAACAGTAATTAAGGTGAGGAAAAACAAGTGCATTACACGGTCTACACATGATTTTAACTTTCTGATTGCCCCAATTCGAGACATATATGGATGAGACTTTTTGGCAATTTTATGAATATAGAAATTCATCAATATATACTCGAAGTGTCTTTGTTTCTCTTACCTTTTTAATTGGTATATCACCAACAAATACATTTGGGATAGATATACTGATACTATGCCGTGATCCAATTAGTAGGTACTCAGTTTTAACAAAATTTAAAGATAGTTTATTTGCACAAAGCCACTGCATGATTAGTGTTTGAAAGATCGTGATTGATGGCACTTCTGCATCATGAAGAGAGTTACCAGATACAGTTGACGTCGTATCGTCGGCAAACATTCTTCATGACAGTGTTCAAGACTGCTAGGTAGCTCGTTTATATAGATTAGAAATAATTATAGTGGCCCAAGAATTGAATCTTAGGGAATCCCACAAGTAACTAAATATTTTTTGACAATACGCCATTTCAGTCCACATTTGAAATCTGTTTTCTAATTATGATCCTAAAAGATTTAGGGCAGGTTTTTCTAAACCATAATGGCCATTTAACAAGTTTCTTAATCAATATAGGCCTATCAGCAGAAGCTGTAGAATGGAACTGCCTAAAACCAAATTGATTTTAAGACAACAAATTATTAGCAACAAAATAATCATATAATTGATCATATAGTACTTTTTTAAAAACTTTACTTATAATAGGCATAATGGAAATTGGGCTATAGTTACTTATTCAGCATGTTTCAAGAGCCATTTTTGTGTAAAAGGATAACTCTAGTTTCCACGCACTCTGAAGGAACAGTTTCACCGATAGACAGCCGTATCAAAAATTCTTGTCAGTGAATGTTCCATTATTGGTATTAAACAATGGTTTCAGATACTGTTTGAAACTTGAAACTATTTGTTGTTTGCGTTAATGTAATCCGTGAAATTTCTGTCATTGTTAACATTAAGTAATTATTAAGGCACTCCGCTAATTCATTTGGACAAGAAATTTGACCATTCTGCATGAGTATGGATACAATTGATTTCATGGCATTGTTGTCTCCGGTTAAGGATTTTATTAACGGTTTTCCAAGCTTTTTAGGGTCATGTTTGACACTTTCAAATTAATTGTCCTTTATAATATGCTGTTTTTGCTTCTCGCAGTGTATACCGGTTACACGGTTTCTCTAGAGGTTTTATAAGCAGTCCAGTAATTTTCTGAATTGTTTTTGACAGCATGGATTTGAGATGATCTCGTTCACGGATCAGTTTTTTAATTGCATTAATTTGGCTAACATTTGACTGTCTTTCTTCTAATTGGAGGATGCATGCTTCTCTAGAACTGACAAGAAAAGAATTTTCCATGTTTCTCACATCCTGTCAACGCAGAAGTTATTGTCCAATAATTTCCATTCCTGCAGGATTACTCAAATCCATTAGGAAATTTTCAGAATTAAAACAGTAAAGTCTGTTTATGCCAAGTAAATATATAAAAAAGATCACATATTGAAGGTCATTCATCAATAACAAATTTTAACAAATATGGAAATTAGAAGTATAATCGATGCATATAGTTCTTGAATAGAATGATATAATTCAGCATACCAGACCATGCAATAATATTTTGTCGTGGAAGAAAATCCAATAAATAGAATAGTAGGTTTAGTTTTGCACATTGTGTGCTATAAATAAGATCCCATTATGACATATGGTTGTTGTTGATTGTAAGACAATATAGTATGGGATAGGCGAAGCGGGATATAAATTGCTTACCTTGTTTTCTTGGCAATGACATTCAGTTACAGAAATCAGGGTGGATGAAGAAGGGAGCACCCACTCCAGGATATATAGTTGTATACTGCAAGTTGATAATTATGACTGGTTGCAACTGTTACTATAAGTATTGATATTCCAATCTGAAGCTGAATCTCTGCTCTTTATGCAGTCACTATTACTTTGGCTTTGGTTTAATGAAAGCAATCATTTATCAATGCAGATACTGCTTTATGATCAAAGAAATGTTTCCAATGCCGTTAATTCTGGATTTGCTATCAAATGGTACGGTCACTCTAAAAAGCTTGTGATTCAAACTGATAATGAACACTACTTGAAGCGGAAATTTGCGAGTTTGGCGAATCCAGTTGGGAGCGACGTGGAAGCTGGCGCAAGCAACGGTGTTTCGGTATCTCAGGTTTAAACTTGTGTTAACAGTGATATAATCGCTGAATTGGAGGATGTAAAACTCGATATGACGATTTTAGAGTTCCGTTTATTTGCTTCAATTTCCCAACAAGAGTCTAAGTCTGACGATATTAACTCACTTCGTGTTAAACAGAAGGACATGGAGGCCATTATAAATAAAAAAAAACGAAGTAATCTGCAAACTCAATGAGGAATTCAATAATTAAGACAAAATTATTATCCCTTGAGCGCGGTGGAGCCCAAAACGTCCTTGCGAACAAAGGTCGTGGATTAATTAATGCATCTAATGAAATTTCTAACAACTCTAAGAACAAAGACCC
This sequence comes from Paramuricea clavata, assembly GCA_902702795.2. Lineage (NCBI taxonomy): Eukaryota > Metazoa > Cnidaria > Anthozoa > Malacalcyonacea > Plexauridae > Paramuricea > Paramuricea clavata. The sequence continues at coordinate 11,544 of CACRXK020005103.1, forward strand.
TAGCCAGGATAATAATGTATTTAATATAATAGATGATTCCTTTGGTTTTACCAACGAGTTACCTACTATTATGAATAAGAATCAGTTAAGCTCAACTATTATTGAAATTCCTCCGTCCAATGATGAAGATCAACATGATAATTTGACAAACGCCACTGTAATTGTAGATCAATTAACGAGCACCTTACTAGCATACACCAAAGATGCACCTCCGAGTAAACAACAAGGAATTATTAATGCGCATAGAAATAGAATACCTATTTCAAGATTGCAAACACAGCCGTCTAATGAGCAGATTCCTAAAAGCACTATTCCTTGCCCTTTTCTCTCGCGGCGGGGCTGGTGTATTTAGAAGCAAAACTGTAATTTTAAACACCCAAAACATATGCACCCAAAAAAGCCATGGGATAATATGCCTAAATACAGAATACGTTGCCCCTTTCTACAAAGGAGAGGGTTTTGCCTGAAAAGAGACCAATGCGATTTTTCACATAGTGATACCTCAAATATTCCGTCGACTCAAAGGCCTAACATGAACTATCCCAGTCCTTTTTTATCCCACCAGCTAAGGAAAATGACCCCAAATTACAACTGGCAAGTCCCTCCAAACTACCCCATGATACCATGGTCAACCTACCCGTGGCCAAAACCTTTAATGGACATCCTAATATATTCACCTCTTGTAGTACATCAACCAACCTACCCCTTCACCTACGATCCCCCCGTTTATTGAGTCATGAGACCTCCCCCCTACGCACATTTAGAAATTTAATAACTGTTCCACTCACCAAACATACAACAAATACGAATAAGAGTCAAGAGTGAAACCCAACGATAATTATCAATTTGTTCCAACACTATTACTTTCGAATACAATGTCATTGGCCCCAAAAATTGATGAAATATCGTTTACTATACAACAGAAAGATATTCAAGTAGGCTTCTTTACTGAAACATGGTTGAAAGATTCAATCGCAGATGACCCAATTGCTATTTCAGGTTATCAACTATTTAGATTAGATCGCAAAAATAAGCAGCATGGCGGTGTGTGCTTAAATGTGAAGAACACTATTGAGAGTAAAACTTTGTCCGTACTACATAAGGAGGATTATGAAGTTCTGTGGTGTATACTACGACCAAAACGTTTTCCTCGAGGTTTTTCAAATATTATTGCAGGTGTGCTTTATCACCCTCCAGGGGCGAATAACACAGCAATGAAGGAACACCCTAAATCATCACTGGAAATAATTGAAACACATTATCCAAATAGTGGCATAGTTCTGGCTGGTGATTTTAACCAACTCGATTTTAAATCAACTGCGAAACTTTTTAACTTAAAACCTGCTATAAATTTCCCTACTCGAGGAATTAATATTCTTGATCAGATTTTTACAAATCTTAAAAACTTTTGTAATCCAGCAGAAAGTGGTCCACCGTTTGGCTTATCTGACCATGTCACGATCACTATGATTCCAGCAAAACGTGTCAATTTACGACCCCAAAAAACGACTAGAAAAGTACGGGATAAAGCAATGTTGCAAGCCTTGGCCGTTTCCCTTTAAATATCCCGTGGGAAAATATTTTGTTATCTCTGCGATCTTCTGATGATAAACTAACAACATTTACAGAAATAATAAATTATGGTTTAAATACCATAATGCCAGAAAGATCAATTAAAGTAAACCCAAATGATCGTCCGTGGATGACTAGCCATTTGAAACGCCTTATTTTACAAAGACAAAAAGCATTTGCTTTAGGTAACAATTTCATGTTTAAATTGCTACGAAACAATGTAAATCGGGAAACAAAACGTTGTCGTAAAGTATACTATAAGAAAAAAGTTAGCAACCTCCTGGATGCGAAACCTAAAGACTGGTGGCGAAAGGTAAAACAGCTCAATGGTCAGCAATCAACACGGCCAGACCCCAGATCCATGATTAGATTTGACGTTGAGGCCAGTGATGAAGGTTTCTGAAATAGAATTAACGAGGCCGTTATCACTGTCATGAAAGATTTCCCCCCGCTTCCTGAAGATTTTAACCTATCGACTGACAATGATGAACCAATTAGTGTCTCAGAAACAACAGTGGAGCGGCTACTACGTGCAATCAGTGTTTCCAAAGCTAGCGATCCTGATGAACTCCCCAATTGGGCACCTGCAATTACTGATATATTTAATGCATCCTTCCGTGAATGCAAGGTGCCGAGGGTATGGAAAATAGCAGATGTGCCACCTGTTCCTAAAGCCAAAAACATTGCCGATTTTAACAAGGACTTGAGACCAATATCCTTAACTTCAACATTGTCAAAAATTGCAGAAAACCTCATCATCGAGTATGAATTAAAATCTAAACAACTACGAAAGATGGACCCAATGATATTTTGCTTTATCCCAGGATCAAACACGACTCTTGCGCTTATTTCAATGATGCAATTCCGTGGAAAAGGCTTCTAAGAGACTTTATTTATTAAGGCAATTAAAACGTGCTGAAGTGGAAACTAGATCCTTTTACAAGTTTTATACCGCGTGTATAAGATCTGTGGTTGAGTATGCTTGCCAAGTCTTCCACTCGAGTCTCCCTAACTACCTATCAATGGAAATGGAAAGTATTCAGAAGCGGGCACTACGGATTATCCACCCAGACTCGAGTTACATCGAAGCATTAAAAAAGGCAACGTAGGAAACATTGTACGATCGAAGAGAAAGTTGTGTGCAAAACTATTTTCATCAATCGAAGCAAATGATGATCATAAGTTAAAGGAACTATTGCACCGAAAAATTCACAACCAAACAATCTCAGAACAAACAGAAAATATAATCTTCCCAAGATGCACACGAACAGATTTAGTAATTCCTTTAGTGCTATTTACAACATATGAGCGGCCGTGTTCGAAGGCGAGAGTTTGTATATCCGATACGACACGGACGCGAATTGGGCGTCAAGGCGACCATTAATTGCCGCCTTGATCGAGCTATTTTTAAAACTATTGTTTATGTGAACTTGCAACCAATCAAAATATTTCATGATGCTGATCAACCAATCAGATTTCACGTCCACCAGATGGACGGGAATCCCACAGTTTAGACAGGTTTTGTGTCAGGCCCTATCTAGAATTAGGGCCTAAACTTCAGGTTATTACAACAGTTAGGCCTATCACCTGTGCAAGACAGCTTGAGACAAAACAACGAACCTCTTTTAAATACAGAGAATAAAATATCAAGATTAGGCAAGAACTATATCGGAGAAAAATGTCCCAAGATCGGCTTTTGAGGTAGGGGGTCAATCATTTTACGATAACGATTTTCTACACGTAAAGGTTGATTGATGCATTAATTTGATGGATTGTACTTGTATTACAAATATTCTGAAGTGCAAGCGTACTACTTGTATGGGATATACATCGTAAAATTCTTGTAATCGCACGAAGAATTTAAGTTAGTTGATCTTTCGGTGCATTCTGGCAAAGAATTTTACAGAACGTCTTTTAAAAATATATAACTTTTTAAATTCTGAACAATATTTCAGTGAAGCATGTATAATTTTCTTTTTGCAAGGGCTTGCAAGAAATTTTCACCGGTCTAAAATTCATTTAGGTTATATTATATTCCTATTTAAATTTTCCTCCCTTGAGATCCAGTATAAACCTCACCAGTTAGCGATACAGTATTTCTACAGAAGCAAATCTAAACCAGAGTAAACTAAGTTTATATAATTATTTTTCACCTGAATCACCTCAGCTACGAACAAAAATATCTTCGATGTTTCAGCTAGCGAAAGCCTCAAAGGCAAAGCCCTTAAAGCTTCGGATACACGAGCAATATTTTTGCTGCGATGGTTACGCAATGGGTGATAACAGCATTGCGTTGCCGTCGCACAAGGTGGCTACACCTGCAATATTTCACCTGCAATATATTGTCTTCATAACGCTTTTCATTTGCTGGTCAAGGAACGTGTCATTCATCAACCTTGACCTTCCTTGACCACACCTCCCAATTTTCGGCAGCCATTGCCGAAAATCAAATAATTTTAAATTTCGGCAACGATTGCGCGCAGCTTTGCGTTGCCGTCGCGGAGCATGATACACAAGCAATTTCTTTCTCGCGACGGCAATGCAACGATTTTACCACCATTGCATTGCCATCGCCAGAAAAGTGTTGCCCGTGTATCCGTAGCTTAATTCGTCTGGGAGTTGGGACACGAAAAGCACTGGATAAGAAACTCATCGATCATAAAAGCACCGCGGGATAAGAAACTCATGATCGATCACGCATGATGTTTCAGCGTGCCTATGGCTTCGCAACCTTCTTGAAAAATATGACATCGCTAAATCCAAAATAATAATTTCACGTTTAGCAATATGCCGTTGAGCATTTTAGTCAAAAAACTACAAGCATGTCACTATCTCTACGATGGAATATCTAAATATTCTTGGTCAGGGAACATATGAAGCATTAGACGGTGAACTTTTGGCGTCACAAATTTCAATTATATCAACAGTAGTTATTGCGACGCCAGTTGCTTGGTTACGAATGTAAAAAAGACATAAAACAAAGACTAACATTAACTCGAACACTTTGCCGTGGCAAAGGCAGTTTTAAAAGGCGATGAAACCATTTTGAACCTAAATTAAAACTTAACTATGTACGTGGAAATATTCGGACATCACGAATTTCAAATAGGCCAAGTCTGCTGGCGTCTGGTCACGGAAAGAAACGGCTTTTGGCCACAGAATAGAGACCTTACAGAAAGTCGAGTTCTTGGTTTTTGTTTATTAGTTTCTCACTTTGGTGAGCGGGAAGTCCCAACAGGCTATTGCCTAATCGTTAGGGGATCCGAGGTACCTGCGATTTTAACGTCCCTATCTGAGAAAACTCGAAAGTCTAACTATTCACTAATGTCAATGTAAAGGTATAGTATGGCACTTTCTCGACTTCGAGTAGGGGTCCAGCCAAGGATTAAACCTGTATCTGCCAGCTTGAAAGGCAAGCGTGATGAACATCACGCCCCAATAGCTGGTTAAACCACAAGAGCTCGTCACATGTTTTGCCTATGATTTTGGCGTAACCGTTGCAAATGCTGTCGCCATGTTCCTAGCCAGTGCGCTTACAGGAGGCCTTCATCCCCTGAAAATATTCAAAATAGACGATGTTCAGAGGGATGATCGAATGCCTCTCGTAAGCGTACTGGCTATGAGGAACATGACGAGTGCATTTTGATGACGAATCATTGAGAATCAGCAGAGTGTGGCGGCGGATAGACTTTTTTTGCTGAGTTGGCCTTCTGTAAGGTCTATATTCTGTGCTCTGGGCCACCTGCATGTTCGCAAGTGACGCTTCAGGGAGTCTATCCTCGCAGCTACCGAAGGCTTGCCGGGAAATTGATCAAATTTACTTGATATCTTTTTTGCATGCTGAAAATAGTTGTCCCCGCAGACAAATAGCGTTGACACATCAGTGTCAAAAAGCAAATATTATTGACCCCCAGAACGACTCTATTGAATTTACAGAGCATGCTTCGCATCTTACAAGAGTTTAGAACATGTTCTTCAACTTAACATATAGAAATAACAAGTGACCTATAATTACTGGATATCATTCATCTGACAACTGATAAATGAGTGTCAGAAGATGACCTATACAAGTTTCTCTTCTATAGTTTGGGCGCCATCATTTTGGCAACACTGTCTTACACGTTGGCGTTCAACAGTCAACCACAATTGACCATAAAAGCAGTGAAAAACAAAACGTTTGACGACTTCTATATCATCGGGCAAACATTCGACACTGGAAACATAGCAGATTGTCTGGAGCACTGTTTAGAGGACTGTCGGTGTCAGTCGTTTCAAATTTGTGGAGGGACAAAATGTCAGCTGTGTTCAAGTCACAAAGAAGAGAACAGCTCATTGCTTCATGACAATGATACCTGCATGTATGCTATGTACGACATGCGAAATGCTCAGGTATGATCACGTTTTTAAACTTTGCAAATATGCTTTTCCAATTTTTCGTCTCACAACGTTACGGCTTAAATTCACTCTTGTTAATGTGTTACGAGGCTTTATTTAGGTAGTGAATCGTTACAACGTTTCTAATTATTGTCACTAATGTTAATATTGGAATAGTTCTGCTTCAAAGTTCTCTTTTTTCTGCAGCCTTTCTTCGTTGTTTTTAGTTCGTCTTTACTACGTATTCGTTGTTCGTCTTGTTTCGTTTTGAGCTTTCTACAACTTTTCATACATGATTTTTACTTCGTTTAGTCCACCCGATAGTCCACTGACGAATTTGGGTTGTGCACGCCCTATTATACTAACGGTTGAGGGGATCTTTGTACACGTGCTCTAGCAAGTGGTCGGATTTGTATCAGTCAATGAACGTTGAGTTATAAAAGTGTGGGTTGGCGTTGCTAGCTCGATCCAGCTCTCACATTCTGTTTATTTAAAGCGTTGTCGCACTGGTCGAGTCGGTTCGCTGTTCAATCGATCAATATTAAAATATGTTCACACCTTAAAATACTTTTCAAAATATCATAGTAAAATCTTCAACCTATACCTATGTAAACCTTACTTTACCTACAAAATTTAATTTATACTTACAATTTTATTGAACGAGATTTTGATGACGTAATGTTATAATTACTCGACCGCGCGAAATATACCGAAGAATGACTGACAGAAACGCCCTAAGCATGCACATTTTCCATGTCAAAGAAGAACCAGCCTTGGACTTTGAATTATGTAAACACAACAGCCCACCATGCAATGCTATCGTCCCACTTTGACCGTTTGACAAAGCATTTATCTTGCCTAATGGACAGATAATTGACACTTTTACACAGGTAATTGACACTTTTATGGCATCTGCGTTTTACAGTAAAAATGCTCATTATCTCTCCATTTGACGTAACTGGTATGTATAATTACCTGGGGTGCAAACTGAACTATTTTTATATGATTTAGATATACTTTCGTAACAATCCTTCCCGCCTGGATTAAGCTGCCCTCAGCTTTCGAGATATATAAAAAATAAATGACTATATATTGTTCATATTGTTTTAAGCTTGGCGTGGCTTAACACGGGCATATTACCAAATGCCTAATAACTGAGTCCATACATATAGTACGTGTTAAATGACCAATTATATATTAACACACTACATAAGAGATTATACAAGAAATATTATACTTATGCCTAAATGCACCTCAGGAGTAATCTACTTAATTAATAATATATTTTAGTAAGTCACACCAAAATGAGTGTAAGTAAGTCACACTAAAATGAATGTGAAAACAAAGCACAAAATTGTTTGTTTTCCTCAAAGTATATGTACTAGGGACTAAAACAAATTATTTTGTCGATTCAATCAAAACGTCTGCCAAAACTGATTTAATTTTCATAAACTGATAACTTACTTTTGACACAGCGAAAATTTTATTCAAATTCTTGGTTGATAAACTGTACACAACAGGAGATTATTATAAAGCTCTTCCGACATAATATTTCTCTATAATAATAACCTAAAACTGAATATTTACTTTAAATATTCCTTAATTTAATATACTTCTTAAATTAATAAACATCTTAAACTTCAAAAATTTTCAAATACATGCAACGACATTTTTATACTTCTTAATAATACTCAAACTTATCTAATTTAACAAACGTCATGCGTAGCGTATCAAACTCCAAATGTGGGTTTTCATCCGACGGAAAAGTTATACCGAATCTACATAGAGAAAAGTTAACAAGAATGTGCATAATATTTATGCTTTTGGCTTGAAAAGAAATCCTAATCCGTTCAAAAGGAATGGGAGTCCCTTTGACTGTCCCGGGGAGAGAAAACAAAATAATATATACAAATAAGTTGAAACACATAAAAATGATTAGTTAAAATACTTTTTTTAAATCTGACCCAACTAATTGCATGCATGCGCTAACCTACGGTAACATGTAGCTATATGTGTTGAGTGTACCTAAGATATTTTGGGTTGGCATATATATTCTTACGAGTCTGGCTAATAATAAGAAAAAAATACACAAATCGCATGCAATTTTAGTCGAAAAACGAGTAATAAATCATAATGTAAATAATAAAAATATATATATACAAAACTTAAGAGTGCCCAATTTCAAGTCAGTGTTCATGTCCGTCGTTATCGGGAATTTGAAGTTATATAGATCCGCGTCATATTCGTACTTTCAACCACGGGGGTTTCCAAACGGTATCCTCCGCGACCAGGGACATATTACCACTTGGATTGTAACACTCGGCTGGAAGGTTACCTTGATTTGCGAAGTGATCTACCTGAGCAATTGTTCCCGAAGAAACTGCGGCCACAAGTTTGAAGAAGAACAACAACGCCAGAAAACATCGACAGTTCATCTTGCAAGTGATTTTATGACGCGTGGAACTATATCGTCAAGAGTTTATTGTTTATACACGGGAAATATGTCTGCGCGAGGACCTCGTAAGCTTTACCGGGATCTTTTTAATTAAGCCCGCATTCTTCACCACTGTTACGAGGCTTTATTTCGGTAGTGAATCGTTACAACTTTTCTAATTATTGTCACTAATGTTAATATTGGAATAGTTCTGCTTGAAAGTTCTCTTCTCTCTGCAGCCTTTCTTCGTTGTGTTTAGTTCGTCTTTACTGCGTATTCGTTGTTCGTCTTGTTTCGTTTTGAGCTTTCTACAACTTTTCACACATGATTTTTACTTCGTTTAGTCCACCCGATAGTCCACTGACGAATTTGGGTTGTGCACGCCCTATTATACTAACGGTTGAGGGGATCTTTGTACTCGTGCTCTAGCAAGTGGTCGGATTTGTATCCAGCCAATCAACGTTGAGTTATAAAAGTGTGGGCTGGCGTTGCTAGCTCGTTCCAGCTCTCACATTCTGTTTATTTAAGGCGTTGTCGCACTGGTCGAGTCGGTTCGCTGTTCAATCGATCAATGTTAAAATATGTTCACAACTTAAAATACTTATCAAAATATCATAGTAAAATCTTCAACCTATACCTATGTGAACCTTACTTTACCTACTAAATTAAATTTATACTTACAATTCTATTGAACGAGATTTTGATGACGTAATGTTATAATTACTAGACCGCGCGAAATATACCGAATAATGATTGACAGAAACGCCCTAAGCATGCACATTTTCCATGTCAAAGAAGTACCAGCCTTGGACTTTGACAGTTTGATAAATCATTTATCTTGCCTAATGGAAAGATAACTGAGACTTTTACACAAGTCCGAAATGATATTTACTTTATCTGCGTTTTACGGCATGTTGTAAAAGACGGACTGGACTTGACTGGACTGAACTGGACTGGACTGGACTTGACTGGACTGGACTGGACTGGACCGGACTGGACTGGACTGGACCGGGAAAACGCGGACTGAGTCCGTGTTTAACAAATCGCGGACTGAATTTGTAAAACACGGACTGAGTCCGTGTTTTACAAATCGCGGGCTGCGATTCAATTCAGTCGCTTGCAACTAAGGATGAACGGTCGCAGATAAAAGTCATAAAACATTGTCTATTCTCATGACAAAGTTCGATGTTTTTACCGGGTAAGTTCAATGTTTGTGATGATCATGTTCATTTGCGGTTTCAAAGCTTGGATCTGGTTGTTCAACAGATTAAAATCAGATCAAATCCTGTCAAGTGCTCTCAGTGGCGGAAATTCACTTTTTCCGGTGGGGGCAAAGCCTCCTAAATTTCCGACAGAACTTTCAAATTTCCGACATACTCCCCCCCCCATTTGCACTCGAAGAGACTGTTTTTAGCCCTCTTTTAGGTCAAAATTTCCGAAAATTCATCAATTTTCCGTGAAGGTGGGGGGGGGGGGGCGAGGGGGCGGCCGCCCCCAAGACTTCCGCCACTTAGTGCTCTTGACAAACATCGACGATTCTCACGCGAATAGACAATATGATTCTTATGAACGACCGTTCATCCTGCAAGCGACGGTGAGAGTGTTGGCGGGAATTGCGCTCAGTCGTGAGACTTTAGGCGAGAAATGCAGATAATAGACGGTCGACGAATAATCATATCCAGTGGAGCTGTAAGGTTGGTATAAATTACTATTATTTATTTATTGCTTTGAATAAACAGATGAACAGCGTTCAACAGTTAGGAACACGCTCAGTCATGTGGGATTTTGTGCCACCATTGTCGAGGAAACTCATGCGTATATCAAATGTGCCCGTTTCATATTTTATGTATTTAAATAGCTGTATCCTGTATAGATATAGATAGCTCTTAATATAGCAGATACCATTTAGTGTTAATGATAATTAGACGAAAATAGAGTTAATTTGTTTATTTTGTGTTCGTGGCGAAGCGGCGTATTAAAATGTTACTATAAATTTGCGAGAAATATGAAATAAATACTGTAATCGAATATATATACCTTTTAAATTGTGTTATTAACGACGAAACTCTCACAGGCCATCAAAACATCAAAGGTAGTGTTGTGCATATAAATTGCAATAAATTTAAATGTCGTACGAGGACGTTTCTAAGTATCGTTTATTCGGATTATGGACCATTATAGTATTCATTTCATATTTCTCGCAAATTTATAGTAACCATTTTAAATTTCAATACTTAACAATACTTATAATTAACTCTATTCTTGTCTAATTATGATTTAATAACACTAAAATGGTATCTGCTATATTAAAGAGCCATATCTATACAGGATACAGCCAGGACCTATCAGAGAAACTCGGGGGTCTGGGGCGAATTTTTATTTCGGGGCCCCTATTATTCCCAAAAATGTTCGAGCAGGGGGAGGATTGGGGGACTAATATCTGTAAAATTTAGGTTTAGAAAATTTTTTCTCATCCTATTATTTATATAAAAAAACGTTCGAAAATTGGGGGCCTCTTTGGGTCGCCCGGGGCAAATTTCCCCCTTTGCCCCTCCCCCCCCCCCTTCTGAAAGGCCCTGTGAATTGCCCTAAAGGCTCTGTGCAAATTTCCCCCTTTGCCTCCCTCTGAAAGGTCCTGGATACAGCTATTTAAATACATTTAATATGAAACGGGCACATTTGATATACACATGAGTTTCCTCGACAATGGTGGCACAAAATCCCATATGACTGAGCGTGTTCATAACTGTTGAACGCTGTTCATCTGTTTATTCAAAACAATAAATAAATAATAGTAATTTATACCAACCTTATAGCTCCACTGGATATTATTATTCGTCGACCGATCTATTATTCTGCAATTCCCCCCTAAACTCTCACGACTGAGTGCAATTTCCGCCAAAACTCTCTCCGTCGCTTGCAGGATGAACGGTCGTTCATAAAAACATTGCCTATTCGCGTGAGAATCTTCGATGTTTGTCAAGAGCACTTGACAGGTTCCGATCTGATTTTAATCTGTTGAACAACCAGATCCAAGCTTTGAAACCACCAAATGATCATGATCATCACAAACATATATTGAACTTTCTCGGTAAAAACATTGAACTTTTTCATGAGAATAGACAACGTTTTATCCGCGACCGTTCATCCTTAGTTGAAAGGGACGGTATTGAATGAGTCTGCCTTTTACAAATCGCAGCCCGCGATTTGTAAAACACGGACTCAGTCCGCGTTTTACAGACTTTACAAATCTCAGTTTGCGATCCGGTCCAGTCCAGTCCAGTCCAGTCCAGTCCGTGTTTTACAAATTCAGTCCGCAATTTGTAAAACACGGACTTAGTCCGCGTTTTCCCGGTCCAGTCCAGTCCGTCTTTTACAACATGCCGCGTTTTACAGCAAAAATACTCATTATCTCTCCATTTGACGTAACTGGTATGTATAATTACCTGGGGTGCAAACTGAACTATTTTTATACTATTTAGATATACTTTCATAACAAATGTTTGAAAAGATAGAGCCAACAGCATTACTTTATTTGAATTCCATGCACAGTAAAGTTGGTCCTGTCCAGCCTGTAAGCATAGCTCGCTCTTTGCCCAATCCTAGGAGTAAATACAATTTTGAATTCCACATCCAATAGTCGTTATTTTTTAAAATAACTAATTCTCCGATCCGAGTTTGCCTTATCGATTTTTCAGTCAGTGTACAAGAATCGTTGAATGGCCAACTCTCATTCTACCTAGCTATGCAAAACGATCCCTGTCAGGGAAAGTCCTTGGGAATAAAGTACAATGCTTTTATCTTCTTAGAAATTCGACGACCACTGTTCGACCATACCTTGTCCAAAGAATCAGAATTGTTGTCAACAACAATCTGGTCTCTGTTCCGGGAAGAATACATGTAAACCATTCAACTCCGCCAAGAAGCCCTGGAAACGTTTCATCTGCGAATGTCGGGATGGTTACGATGGAGACAACTGTGATCAGCATATCATGTCTGGGGCCTCGGCGACCTCGGAGCCCTCGGGGCCTCCCGGTCCCAGTCCCGGTCCCAGTCCCGGTCCCAGTCCCAGTCCCAGTCCCAGTCCCAGTCCCAGTCCCGGTCCCAGTCCCAGTCCCGTGCCCAGTCCCGGTCCCAGTCGCGTGCCCAGTCCCGTGCCCAGTCCCGTGCCCAGTCCCGTGCCCAGTCCCGTGCCCAGTCCCGTGCCCAGTCCCGTGTCCAGTCCCGTGTCCAGTCCCGTGCCCAGTCCCGTGCCCAGTCCCGTGCCCAGTCCCGTGCCCAGTCCCGTGCCCAGTCCCGTACCCAGTCCCATGCCCAGTCCCATGCCCAGTCCCGTGCCCAGTCCCGGGCCAAATCCCGGGCCCAGTCCCGGGCCAAATCCCGGGCCCAGGACTGGGCCAAGTCCGGGGGCCAGGACTGGGCCAAGGACTGGGCCAAGGACTGGGCCAAGGACTGGGCCAAGGACTGGGCCAAGGACTGCGCCAAGGACTGGGCCAAGGACTGGGCCAAGTCCCGGGCCCATAGGTCAAAGTTGAAGAGACACAGAATGTTCAAACCCCGAAGCTGAGAAGATCTACCCGTGTTATTAACCGCCTGGACAGATTGAATTTATAGAATATAATAACAATTAGTTAATAGTTTAATTTTACAATCTTGTTATAGTATTGTAATGCTTCGATAAACAGTTACGATCGTTATTAAACATTTAGTTTTAATTAGTGATTTAGGTGAACAATTAATTATCAATTACTGAATTTTTAATTAGTGAACAATTAATTGACATTTGACATTTAGTTTTTGGTTTTGTCAATTTTACTTTAGAAAAAGAGGGATGTCATGGTACCTGTGGACTACCATATATGGATACTAATTGGCATGCCACGTAGTTAAATAGGATCGCCATCTTTGATTATGTTAGTTAGTCTTACTTGATCTTTATCCTTACACATTATTTGATTCACAAATAAATGAAATTATAAAGTATAACAATATACGGACTTACCGATCGTAAACTTGCACTAGAATTTATTGCAAACTTCCATCTATGATTTTGGGATTATGTGAGATGAGCGCAAGCAAATCTGGTCGAACATGCGCAAAATATCAATTAATCTATTTTTACGTACTGACTAGACACGTTACACACACGTTACAGCACACGTTACATAATAATCTGTAGTAAAACATTTAACAAATATAAAACATTTCCGTGTTGATATACAGTTATATCAACACGAGTGGAAATTGGGAAAAAGAGAAATTGTGTGGAAACACGACGCCCGAATAGCACAAAGAAATATAAAGAAAGAAGTTTTCCGACGTTTCCGTGTTGACATTGAGTTATATCAACACGGCTCTCAGCCAATCAGCGTTCAGAATTTACTGCAATATAAATAGAGATATGACACGTTACAACCGTTATTTTTAAAAATAAATATATAGTTCTTTTATATATAATTGGGTGTAACGTGTCATATTGCTATTTATTATATGGATATGAGTAAAATACCGTAAAATACGCCACTGATATTTTCTGTATTTCACTGTAGTGAAATATGAAATCATATCTTACGCGGGAACGTCTCGCGCGGGACCCACGCTAACTCCCGCCATTTTGCCGTTTCTGTTTTGAATATACAATATGACAACTTCTCGACATTTTGTTGATGTTTTCGACGCTGATTTGGCAAGGTTTTCTGAAGAATATGAAAACACAAAAAGGAAGACTAATTAGTCCTATTTGGCGATCTTCAGCGACTATTTAGCCTCGATTAGCAAGCGGAGAGACATAAACATTGTTGCCATACGGTGAGCTACAAAACAGAAAACAAAACTTGAATAAACTAATAAAGTCATACGTTTTGTTGTTTTTGCTTCAACTTTTATCCATATAATAAAAAGAACATTTCACGGTGGCTTTGGAAATATGACTTTTATTTTCTCGTGTTGAAAACAATATTTTACTCACTCGCTGCGCTCGTTCGTAAAATATTGTTTTCGCCACTCGAAAATAAAAGTCATATTTCCGTGCCGCCGTGAAATATCCTCTATTTATTATATAGTAGAGAGTGAGATACTGAAAAATACGCAGTGACATATTTTCCATATCTTCTCTAGTGAGGATATCGATCACGTGACTTTTAGTATTTATACAATTTTTTGCTTCGGACTATATGATAAACAGAACATTACACGTTGACTTGAAGATATGACTTTTATCTTCTCGTGTTAAAAACAATATTTTACTCACTCGCTGCGCTCGTTCGTAAAATATTGTTTTCACCACTCGAAGATAAACGGTCCTATCTTCGCGCCGCCGTGTAATATCCTCTATATATTTTACTATAGATTATTATGTAAAGTAGGTGTAACCTAAACGTGTAGTACGTGTAACCATAGTTAATAGAATAGATGGTTTGGAAACTCATTAGAATAACAATACAACTCATTATCTATGTTAGGGCCTGTTTATATGGAAGCCGGGCGGGCCCGCTAAGCGAGACAGCCCGGTATGCGAGATCTCGCTGTGTAGTTATTTTTATAGTAAAATTATCGTGCGTTTATATGGACAAGCGGGCTGGACCGGTTGCCGAGATCTCGCTTGAAAGAGGGGAGATCTCGCTTACCGGGATGGAAATTTCTCCATATAAACACTCACAAGCGGGCTAACTCGGTTGCCGGGATGAAAGTTCAAAGATACCGCCGCAAGCTATTTTTAACAACTGTCAAAACAGTACAATGTAACAAAATTGTCCCGGCAAGCGGGATGAAATTTTCTCATATAAACACAAGAGAAATAGCATTTCCTCGGAAGGTACTTACGTGAAGGGGATATATGGTTCTCCGAACTCCTTCGAAGACTGATACGAGCAATACTGGTGCAGTTCGCGGCGCGCGAGGGCTTGGAACCCACGATTTTAAATATTAATTCATGTGCATGCGTACTGACATCCTCTGATTGATTGGCAAGCTGAATGTTGATTAACAGACTAGGGTGGGGTGGTATAGGTATCTACCACCACTGGTATGGGGACCAGTATTGCTCGTATCAGTCTTCGAAGGAGTTCAAAGAACCATATCTCCCTTTCAGGTAAGTACCTTCCGAGGAAATACTATTTCTCCTTCACTCCTTCACCGACTGATACTCGCAATACTGGTGCAGATTTCAAAGACAACTGTTAATCAATGTAAATATAAAATTTTAATCTGAAATGAACACAAAACAATATCAACAACACATTTCCAAAAGTTGTTAACTAATGTAACTTGGAATGCAAACAGTAATGTCATTTTTGTACGTCCGGGAACAAAATACTTTTAACAAACTTATCCTTTGAGATAGCCTTGTGGTAAAATCTCTCGAACGTTGTTGCTGAAGACCAGTCAGCAGCAGCTATGATATCCTCAAGATGAACACCGCTCTTGGCAGCCATTGATGTTGCTGCAGCTCGCGTAGTATGACCCGTGTACCTCAATGAGCATCAATACTTGCAGTGGACAATACAGTGCGTATCCAGCGTGATACAGTGTGACTTCCAATAGCCGAGTGTGGCGAGGTATACGACACGAGTAGATGCTGGTCCTTGCGAATACGAGCTGTTCGATTAACGTATTGTTTCAGACTCTCAATAGCACAAATCTTTTGGTTTTCTAGTAAGGATGGAAGATAAATCTTTCTTGCTGGGTGATTCGGCCGAGAATTCTTTACATGTTTAGGTATTACAAACTCCCAACCGTTCTCCTTTTGGGATACATAATCCAAGTGCAATGCTGCGAGTTCGTGAGCCCTGGCTGAAGACGTAAGCGCCAACAGGATTGTCGTTTTAAGAGTCAACTCTTTAAGTGAGAGGTTCTCGTTTGGTGCCATATTCTTTAAATGCTCTAATAATGTCCCAACTGACCAGGTTACGCATATCTTGGGTGTTGGTGGATGAAGTTCAAAGACACCTTTCATAAAACGGGAAAAAAGCGAAATAGTTCCCAGTGGTTGTCCATCTATTGGATCATGTAGTTGAGATATGCATGATTTGTAAACACCGATCGTTCGGTACGAAAGCTTTCGAGTATGAAACTGTTCAGTCAAAAACTGTAAAACTTCTGCTACAGTGGCTGAAAATGGACATTGATTCCGTGAGACACACCAGCTAGTCCAAAGTCTCCAAGGACCTTCATATCTCTTTTTCGTTCCTTCTCACCAGGAGGCCATAAGGTTGTCACAAACTTGCAGTGGAAGACCTCCTGCTCGACAACGTTCCCTGAAAGTGGCCATACCGCCAGCTTCATTGTTCTCCACAGAGGGTGTTGCACTTCCCGGTCGAAAGGTAGATACAGACTCGTTTCCGTCATTGGAAGAAGGGACGGAATGTTGACCAACATCTCCAATAGTAGCGGATACCATGTCTGGCCCGGCCAGTTCGGGGCAATGAGTAGACAGGTTGCCTGATCTTCTCGTATCTTCTTCAGAATGCGGAGAAGCATTATAATTGGCGCATGAATAAACGATGTCCATCTGTTCCATTGTAATGTCATTGCATCGACTTCCATTGCACCCGGATCTGGGTGCCGGGAAACATAGAGGGGTAGTTGATGATTGAGCCGAGATGCAAACAAGTCGACTTGTGGAGTGTAATACTTTGTGACTATACGTGTGAAGATCGACTTGTCCAGAGTCCACTCTGTGCGTTCGTTGAAGTGACGAGAAGCCCAATCGGCATCGACATTCTGTACTCCCGGAAGGTGTTGTGCTGTTATCCATATTCCTTTCTGTTGACAAACGTTCCAAATTTCAACTGCCAAGGCTGCTAAAGTCGAAGACCTGGCTCCCCCTCTCTTGTTGACATATGCAACTGCTGTAGAGTTGTCCTTCTGCAGACCAATATGTTGTGGCATTTTTACCTGTGTCGTCAGAAAAGACTGGATGGCCAGAAGGCCATGCTTTCATTTCGATAATGTTTGTGTGTTGTCTGGATTCTTGGATGTTCCATCGTCCCCCTGTCATGATTCCGTTGCACTGTGCTCCCCATCCTTGATTGGACACATCGGTGTAAATGACCAGGTCGAACTCTGGTAGTGAGATTAAACACTTGTTGAACTGATGTATCTGCGTCGAAATCCACCATTGGAGGTCGGTTAATAATGATTTCCTGTTAGATAGACCTTTGTCTTGTTTGAGAGACGTTTGCTCTGGCGAATGCTGTTGATATGTTGCCTCTGTAGCGCACGATAATGCAAAGGTCCCTGAGCTAGACCCACTTGGGAGGAATGGTTCATTCTGCCTAATAAAGCCGAGAGTTCTTTCAG
>CACRXK020005104.1:0-29219 GCA_902702795.2 Paramuricea clavata
TCGATGGACACAACAAATCTACGTTGGCTACAATTTCCAGCACTAGTGGTCTTAACATGTGTAGTTGCCCTAAAAGCAATAAAGAACTGTGCCCACTATCTAACAAATGTACCACTGAATCGGTTGTATATCAAGCCACAGTCACTACTAAGGACAAAACAACAAATAGGCCTCCCGAAACATATGCCGGACTTACAGAAAACTCGTTTAAAACTAGACTTGCAAACCATAAAGCATCATTCAACTCTTTCGACAAACGGAACGCTACCGAACTAAGCAAATACGTGTGGGAATTGAAAAACAAAAACATCAATTATACAATCAAATGGAAACTATTGAAACAAGCTAAGCCTTATAACTGTGCTTCAAATCGGTGTAATTTATGTTTATGGGAGAAATACTTTATTATTTGTAAGCCAAAAATGGCCACTTTAAACAAACGAAATGAGTTAGTGTCTGCATGTAGGCATAATAAAAAATTCCTTTTAAGTAACATTTAAAAAGCTAGACATTTAAATATACCGCGGTGTGTTAATCTTTCCGCGTCCTGTCAGCTTATCACATAACATGTTAATTAAATCGCGTGGTTTGTAAATAGGATTAAGTTTTTAAAGTCTCATCCACTTGTATACATATATAACCTTGTAACTTTTAATCTATAGTCATTAGGTCAATTTATCTGAAGAGTGCCACATTTTGTGGTACGAAACTATTTAGTAATAAAGATGCCTAGTGGATTTTGTTGATTGTTGTACCTTAATTTAAATATGCTCTGGTTTTCCATTGAGCACTTTACCAAAAGTTTTATAACCAACGAAACCAAATCTTATAATCATAAACATAATCGAAAACGCGGTTATATATATATATATATATATATATATATATATATATATATATATATATATATATATATATATATATATATATATATATATATATATATATATATATATATATATAGCTATTGCTACTAATAGCTGTTTTGCGAAATTGAGTGCAATTTCAAATCAGTTTTTTTATACATACTGTTTAAAGACCGATTTCCACTCAAGAAAATTTTCCACGGGAAAATAATTCTCCGAAAATATCATTGTTAAAAGTTGAAAATTTTCAACTTCAAAATTTTTTCCAAAGAAAAATTTGTGTCGGCCAATCACATTTTACAAAATTCTTTTTCCAGGAAAATTTTCCTGAGTGGAAATGGGTCTTAACAAAACACTTAATGTCAACACACTAATGTATCACAAATACATACCAACGCAACAAGGCTTGTTATAATCCAAACTGCAATAATGGCTTTCGGAACATTCCTTGTATCCTTCTGGACACTCATCATTAATATGATAACAAATGCAATCTGGGTGATCGCAGAATATCCTGTTGTCTCCTAGAGATAAAATGTAACGATAAGTTAATAATCAAAAGACTTTGAGGGTCGTTTTAGGAGTAAAGAATTATAGTTCTATAGAAAGTTAAAAATAATATTTTGAAAACGCAGGAAGCATGAAAAAACACGAACACGAAGATGGTGAATTTGACCACACTGAAGAGAATAAACATAACTAGATACCAGCCTGAAAAATAAAGCCAAGCTCTGCAAGCGTTTTATTATAATCTTCACAAAATCTGCTTTTTTCAACTGTTCTTTTGTTTCGTATGTTGTAACATACACATTGATAGTATAAGCGCTTGAGTTCTAAAAAATTGCCCATAAAGACGTATGATTGTCATTCCGTATATCAATTTTTCGACCAATTCTTTTTTGTTGTTGTGGAGTGGGTTATTTGTATTCAAATTAACATTAATAACTCTTTATTTTGTTATAAGTTGCAATTTCATCAGTGAATATGTAGATTTTGAATTAATCTTACACCGTTATTTGTGTGCAACAATGAGTCGACACTCGACAGTACTTGCAGCGGATCTCAGGTAGCAAAACCCTGGCATCTGCCTTTTTCAATACTCTATATTTCAAGTTAATTTATTATACTAGAAAATACATGCATGCAGAAACCCTCGCCTTGCTGACAAAACCATTGTATTTTTCGACCATGAAGTATCTAAAGTAGTTGTCATGGTAACACGATGATTTTTTAAGAATATTCTTACAAATGAAAATTCGCATTTAGCATTTTATCTATAGTTTATATAATTTTCGCTTTGAGATACACGTAATTCCAAATTAATATAAACTGTTTTATGTTTAGCGGCAACGTCGTATCTTTACAAAATGGTGACTACAGGTTTGTTACTTTCCGTCACATTTCTGGTGTGAAATTTTTGTTGATATATAGAGTTTGACATGTTAAACTGGTGTGCTTGCTAAGCTTCAAAGGGTTCTGAATTATTATCTAGAGAATATACTGCAGCGAACAGTTCGGCTTTTTTTGTGCTCTTCAAATGTCACGGGTGCGTCTATGACTCAAAGAAGTTAGCTATAGTGCCCCAAACTGTCACCCTAATTTTATAACAAAGCGCCATGCATACTTGAAGAAATCAAATCTCGACCATAAAATTTGACTGCAAGGTTTGAGTAAAGAAAGGTTGTCATGCATGGAATAGGTATACGTCCAAATCTTTACTGCATGATGCATAGATTTCGCCAATTACAACTTACCCTTTCCACCACTAGCTGTAGTCTCCTTAATTTTCCGCGATTCAAAGAAATTCGCGTAACAGTAATTTTGTAACACAAAAAAACCAATCAAAACAAAGAATGCACGTTCTGCCATCTCAGAAATTCTAAAAGAAAAATTCCTTTTGGTCAAAAACGTGGTCTCTACAAACAGGTCAAGAACCTGCATGTCATACATGTGAACATTGGAAAAAGTAATTAAAAAATATATAATTCTATAAAATTAAAAATGTAGCTATCAGCTATGGTTGTGTTAGCATACTATAGTTGCATGGTCATTGATTAGCGAATATACTAGAAAAAGTTTTTAACTGCATGCTTCTTGTGCCAGAAATCCTTGCCGAGTATAAGATAGTATCGCGTTAGACAGGGTAAAATATGCTGAAGTTTGCATCGTAGATTCGTAGGTATACAAAATAATTTTAGAGTGGAAGAGAAAACCATAAAGTGCGGAAATGGTCCAGCCTTAAAGGCGGTATGGAACTTGTTCGTGTTGTTTCAAAAGCCGTTTTTTGAATTTTGCTGAATTTTGTTTTGCCTTAACTATGACATAAAACCGCATGGATTTCAAGTGAATATTTAACAATTAGGCAACGAAGCCGAGTTGTCTATGAGCGAATAGTTAACGAGGCGAAGCCGAGTTGACTATTCGAGGCTGAGTTGTCTAATTGTTTTAGTATAAACCACATAAAAAAACTGAATTTTTAATTTGAATTTTATGTAAAATATAACTTTTTACTACGAAATGAGCGTTTAAATGGCTTCCTTTGGCCAAGCCTTTGGGGACATTTCGCCTCGGCCTTGTTGACAACTACTCAGTGTTGCGAACTCCCAAGAATGACTTGAGAAAATACTATTATTTGTCAGTTTTAAAATTAAAAAGTTAAAAAACATGTCGTAAAACAGTATAATAGTAAGGGGTCGTTATACAAGCAAAATTTGGCTAATTAAAAAAAGGAAACAAGGCTTAAAATGTACAAAATTTCAAGCACAGAATGGCTTCCCGAATTGTTACTAAACTAGTAATGTTTACGTTAAAAAGCAGAATAAAAATGCACGCAAAAGAACTCGAATGCCGTTAAAATCTGTAAAATATCTGGAAAAATAAAGAGGCAAACCATTTCCATCATCTAGTGTACATATTCAAAAATTTAGATTAAAATATAATCGAAAAACTCGATTAATTAACGGCTCAAAAAAGGCGAAAAACAAAGTCGACCAAAATCTCGACATTTAAACGGAAAAAAAAAAAAAATTAAACCGTATGTGTCAGCCACTGAACTCTACTATATATATATATATGGAGATCGTGCTCCCATATCTCGTCAAACAAAAAGTGTCCGCAAAAACATGGCGGATTTTGAGCTCCGCGTCCACTATTTACCCTCTGTTTCTAACGTTACACTGTGCATGTAATTAACTATGCACAACTTTATATTTGTCAACATGCCGCGTTATTGCTCGGTTTATGGTTGTCACAACTCCTTTGACAAAGACATTGGTATTCACACTGGTAAGGAAATATTATTTTGTGCTTAGATATCATTCGAGAAGTTTTTTCTGCAAATGACAATGTAAAGCAAACGGTAGTTCATGTTTTGTTCACCTGCATGTGTCACCAGCTTTTCTCGACTATAGCTTCTTTTCTGAGGTTTTTGCATGCAGATTGTTTCATTCAAATATTATATTTCCATTGTTCCTTGTGCGTTTTTCCTACCTACTGTACTGTGTATTTTGTGGGCCTGTTTGTATTTATGAAAGCATCAGTATTGTTATTGAAATTTCTCCTTCACATATTTAAGCATTCCTGGTGCAAAGAAGCATCCAGAATTGTACAGCATATGGGTTGAGTAGATGGATAAACATGCACCAGTGAAGTCTGTTCCTGCGAAAAGTAGTCGTTTGTGTTCAGAGCACTTTAGTGCTGATATGTATGAGATAAAGGGTAAAAGCCAGAAAATAGTATTGAGACCAGATGCTATACCAAGCAAAAAATTTTCATGACCCCTTATTTTTCTAATAAAATATTTCATCCCTCCCCTTATTGAGGCAACATATTTCATAGCCCCACCCCAATTCTGAATTCAATGACTCTAAGTCAATTTCATAACCATTATTCCTGCCCTCATACTCAGTTTACTTGCAGCTGTAAAGAATAGAATATTGTAAATATTGAAAATGATAGCCAAGTAGTCAAGTAGATAATTCAGACTTTATATACCTGAAAAGTTGTTGGCCCTCAAACAAAAATCTCGCACATCAGACCTACTTTTACTAATTGAAAAAAATACATTTGTGTCTGGTGGAAGCATTATATTGAAGAGATGGCAGAAGTGACTTTCAACAACTTGCAGAAAAAGAACATGCCAAAGAGGTCCACTGTGTTAAAAAGCAGGACAACAACTGTCAATTGAATCTTGCATTTGTAAATGCAGCTGTTCATGACCCTTTAAACAAATTCTTCGGTGATGATTAGGTTCAATATATTGGGCATTACTGTTCAACGTATGTATACTGTATGTATACATTATTCTTTTGATATTGCATCTTACAAACTATTCCATAGATTCTATTTTTTGCCCTTCCCCCTTTATGTTCAATTTTTTCCCCCCCCTTCACTGGACAAAAAGTGACTAGGAATGTTATGCTGGATGCGTTTTAAAAAAAGGGCACCAAATAGAGCAAAAACCCAGACAGTTGTTCAAGAACAACATAATTGGCACAATAGCCATGATATTAAATTCACTAAGTAATTTTGTGCATGTTATAATCTTGTGTGAATGTTGTGTGAGTGTTGTGTGTTAATTTTAATTTATTTATTAGGCCATTAATAAATATTCTTGGTTTGAAAAATATTTTAGGGGGGGGATGTCCTCACTGCTGGTGCCACCACTGGAAATATAGCACTAATAGCCTACTAGTAGTAGTAGCGTAGCCAATCAGAACGCACGAAGTATGATAGCCTACTAGTAGGTTTATACTAATTGCTAATAGACAATTCCCATTGTAGACTAATTTTTTATCTTTGCAAAAAAATTATATTACCTGAAAGAGCGTACTAAAATTAGTAAAATAGCAAAGTTTGGTTGCCAAATGTTGTAACATGCGGAAAAATGTAGTCTTGCAAAGTTCGCAAATTTACTAAATTTTGTATATTTTGACTTTTGTATTGCGTGCGGAAATTGCTATAACTTTGTTATTTTACTCATTTTAGTAGCCTATGCTCTTTCTAGCTGTGGTAATTTATTTGCATTTCCTTGCATAGTTTTAAAATTAGTCAATAATGGGAATTGCCTATTGCGAATAAAGCTTTGCAGGACTCTGATATCAACTGCAAGCTCTACTAGAAAATCACCAGCTACAGTATAATTGGACAATTACTTCTCGGCACGAACAAACGCTTTGCAGAAGCTTTGTAGGAATTTCTAATACAAACCAGTAGAATTTTTTCCCCTTACCAGTATAAATATAATTTTGTTGTTTTGTCAAGGGTAAGGAAATTAAGAAGCGCCTGCAGTTGGGTACTTTTAAATTTTTATTGAATTGAATATATTATAGTCGCTGGGGCACATTGTTAGTCACAAAATAACCTACATCTCAGGGACCGCGGAGCAGGGGGAGCTGGGGGGGCTTTAGCCCCCCCCCCCAATAATTTTTCATACATATCTGATTTTAATATAGCGCAGATAGCACTTTTCTTTGCGTAGTCCAGAAAAAGATCAAATGTCTGATTTGCGTGTTTCAGAATTATAGAGGCCATTTCCAACCAGCTAAACATATATAGCTTTTACAAACAACAGGTCTCAACCTTCACGACGCTGTGCAATAATGTCAAGAGTTGTTAGTCGCATTTGACCACTTTATTTAAAATTCGGAGCCTAACATTATCCAAGGTGTCACACTCGGTTTCAAATAACGGTTGAAACTCCATATCTGCTTCAGACACAGTGAATACGCATGTTTCGCTTCGGTTCCAAACAAAATGTTGGCGCTAAAACTGCTAAGCGTCGTTCTAACTTACTGTGTGCTAGTGATTGATTATTCTTTGCCTTTGGAACCTAAATTATCTCCCAACAAAGTTCTCACGAAAAAATGCAGGTTATATAATAACTACAGTGAAACACGCAATTTGGTTGGTCAATAGCCGTGCAGGACCAGGCTATCCTGCACGAGGAATTAAAATGCCTTCGCGAGATTTTCAAAATATCATAGTTTCACTGCAGTTATTTTATAAAACAATTACCAAATAGTTTTCCAACCAGGATAGCGTAATCCATGCACTTGGGATGTTGCTCGACATTCCGAAAGTGTAAAAATACACTCGCCTGCGGCTCGAGTATTTTTACGCTTTCCGAAAGTCTTGCGACATCCCTCGTGCATCGATCACGCAATCCTGCACGGAAAACCACTCGGTATTCCTTTATTATTGAACACTTTCCAGAAAAAAAACATTTCTAAGAAAGGTAGAGACGATAAGTAAGGAAAATGCAATTTAAATTACGCTTAAATAAGGCGTTAAAGTTCGAAGAAAAAATCTATTCATGAGGAAAATGTACTAAGGGAATAAATTTTACCCTTATATAATGGCTTTCTTAAGAATCGTTCAAGAAACTTTTTAAGAGAAACTAGTTTTTATTGCATTTCTGGGGCTCTGACCCCCTGGACCCGCTCCCCAGAACGCTCACGCCTTCGGCGTTCGCTAGCCCCCCCCCCCAAATCAAAAGATTTCTCCGCGGTCCCTGCATCTACATATATTAAGTCGGTAAAGAGCGTGAAAGGTATCACAAAATTTACAGTAGCCTAAGTTTAAAATATGGTAAAAGTGGATATATAACTACTTTGCCTTTGAAAAAAGTCCTCAAGTTCTAATTTAAAAGACTCGTATGAGTTCATATTGATTAAAATGCTTGGTAAAGCATTTTAGTCAATATATACGAACTCGCATACGACCTTTTAAATTGGAACTTGAGGACTTTTATTCAAAGGCAAAGTAGTTATATATCTACTTTTACCATGATTTTAAACTTAGGCTACTTTTACCATATTTTTAAGGCTACTGTTATGACCTATAGGTCATTTTTGTCAAAAATTACGTCATTACTATTAAGCGCCGCATTCAAGATGGCCGTTTACTCGGGGTGTTTATATTTAGTATCAATTTCATCGATTTTGTACGTATTTTTTTCATTTTTCTGATGAAACTTAAAAGTTTTAATTCCCATGAACCTGACTTTATAAACTGAAAGTCATCTTATGTGAGTAAATGTGGAAGGCCGGAAGCTTGAAATAGGCGACAAAAGTTCACAATTTTCAATTTCACAAAATTGGAACGGCAACCTTCACAAATAGCAACAATAATATTCGCAAGGTACTGTCTATTTGGATGCCTTTTTCTACGGCCCTAGCTTAAAGATGCTGTCCACTCCTGTGCGCATGTGCTAACTTTGTTCACGTTTTGAACTGCTATATTTGTAAAATATGATATACTGAACTGATATCTAACACTTTTCTGGTTCGCTATACTTGTAAATGAATATATAAGCTCTACGTTTCAATTCAAAAAAGTTCGAAAGACGCAAAATTTGGGCAGTGTTTATATCTGGGTGTCCCTCTTTATTATAAGTAGAACTGATGCGCAGAACAGATCGAGTGCCTAACAATACAGAAACACAACTTCAGCGATCATGATTCATCACATATATAGGCACTATACTTGTGCATGTGGAAATTGAACTTCGCCGCTAGGTGTCGGGCTTGTAAACCTGCATATTTCAGTCATTTTACGATTAATGTATTGTGTTTTAAGGTCCAGGTACACGGGGCGCAATACGACATCGCGACGCGATTTCAGTTCGATTTTCACTGACCGATAACTTTGATCCTAGTTTGAATTTTCCAAATATTTAGAAGCGCTATAACATTTTGAGTTATTTGGTCTACATATCTTTCAAAATTTACTTTCATTGGCTGTTTTATTTACTTTCAAAAACTAAAAAATCGCGTAAACAAAAGGCCGCAACCTTAATCTCAATAGAGCGTCTTGTTGAGACGCTCAATAGAGCGTCTTGTTGAATTTTTTCTACCACTATACATATTAAATCATCAAATCGTAATTTACAGATAAGTGCATGCATGGCGAAGACGTCCAAAATAGAAACTATAAAGATAGCTATTTTGAATTCCGGCAGATTGCCTTATAATATATATGTAGGTATGCAAGTCAACAGAAAATAAGCAAATCAATTAATACATCATTTAGTTATTTAGCATGCATTCACTATAACTCAAAAGAGTTCTGGATCAATTAGATACGCATTTTATCCATAATTGGACCAAAGAAATTATTTCAATTTACACTTAAAACTTTGCAGACAAGTAAAGAATTAAATTATTTTGGTCCTTGAAATCGCACAGAATATTGTCTTAATATGCATGAATTAAAGACTAGTTCTGCAAAATAGAATTCGAAGAGCTCTGAATGACACTCCTTATTTTAAGACCAGGCATTTGGTCTTTACAAAGAAACGTATGATTAAAGTTATCAGGGAGAATATTATTTTTCCATGAAAGAAATGAATTGCCCAATTTCTGTTTACAAATTTCATGGAACTTTAACAGTTGGAGTTACTTAATTAAACAAACGATCGGTGTCGGTGAGAATCAAATTTACATTTGCTTAATTAATTTTCTAACAATGCGTTTCTGGAAGATATAACGAGTCGATATAGATTTGATGGGTTGGAAGATGCCCAAGCCAAATTGCAATAACGATTCGAAGATTAGAATAGACCAAAGCATATTAAAATAAGGTTTTTAGGGATGATTTAAGACTTAGATAGAAACTGCATCTAGAAATTGCCTCTATATATAGATATTTGGAGATTTTTAATTACTTGTAATGACTGATATGTGCGAAATATGTGATTTCAATGAGAGGTTTTCATCCAACACAACTCCCCAAAATGTCATTTCCTAAACCTGATGTAACATATGACCATCATTAAATATCTCAGTAGTTATATATAGGCCTACATTGACGTTTGTTCTATAGGTTTGAATAATATGATTTAGTTTTGACCAATTTCAAGTCATGCATGCAGATTATTAAATTTTAGCCAAGCCGATAATTTTCAAATTTCAATATTCAGAGATTTGATCAGTAAATCAAGATTTCATGTGAATAAAAGACATCAGTATCACCAGAAAACAGAATAAATTTTAGTGTTTTAGAAATATTACATATATCGTTTATATAAAGCAAGAAAAACAGCTTATTGCCTTTAGCTGAGAACATAATTTATTGTATTGCATGTACGAAGTGATTCCTATTATATTGAAGTAACTTTTTATCCAGTCTAGAACATATCCAAGAAAACCGTCCTGTTCTATAGTTTAGTAAACAGAATCTCATGGTTTACCGTATCAAAAGCTTTTGAAAGGTCTAAAAATATCCCAATCGTAAATTTCCTATCATCAATTGAGGTAGATTGTTTGTCATATAATTGGCCATCAATTGCTGTAGAATGGCCGTTTATGAAACCACATTCCTGGCTACACAAAATGTTATATTTATCTTTGTAGCTAATTGATCATTATATTATAAATAATTCTTTCTAAAACTTTAAAAACGCAGGTAAAACAGAAATCGTTCTGTAATTATTGAGCCACGCGCGTAGCGCGTAGGGCGAAGTCCATGGCGAGGGTACTAATTCCGCTCAGCTATTTACACCCGGGAAATGAAAAGCATTAGCAAAGTCTAAAGTTCATCAATGGTCGCGGGCGCATGGCTATGCATGCGTGGTCATCTCAATGAGCTCAAATATATAGCTGTTTGCCAGGAGTGAAGCAAGGAGATATTAAAAAAAAAACAATGTATGACAGAAAGCTTGGATATCTTATTACACAATAAGTTGTAAATCACCTGTTTCAAATTTTAAAGAAGATGTGAGAAATCCTAAAGTACAGAGTAAGTTGGGTTTTTTTTGTTACTGTTTATATATGACTTTGCTGTCTAGTTTTCGGACATTTCGCCTGAAGGCCTGACATGCATGTACAGCTCTGACTCCTTTTCATTCTATGCGAAAGTTAACTTGTTTTAATTTTTATAAAAGAAAGAAGACAATTATTTTCAGGAGCAACCTCTAAGATTTACATTTTTTGCATTACAAAGTACGAGTAATAATAAGTTGAAGAGTTTATCGGCAAAACGCGGTCAATTTCTACGAACATTTAAAACTCTTTATACGAAGCGTTTCGTGTTGAATTTTGCATTATATTAAGCCCATGCATACAAAACGAAATAACGTATCTACTTTATATATGTTAGAAATCGATAGTTCTGTGGTTATAAGGGACCGGTCATTATTTATTGTGGGGGGTGGCACCGAAGAGAAATGTTTTTCCTGGTAAAAATTTTGCTGACCCAACTATTAAAAAGCAAAAAGTTTGATTACCCAACCTCAAATAGCAATTAAAAAATAAATACCCACACCTGGCCAAAACCTTTACAAAAGAATACCATTCAGTTGTCACACATGTCCTTTACCACTTCTGTGACACAAGTTTGATAACTAATCTTTCATATTGTATGTACATGTACTTTCTTTGGAGACACCATTTGTCTCCAAACAAATCGGAAAATGATCAAGATAGTGACTCTGATTGATTCACATATTGTATTGACATATGACTGTTGACATTGCTTTTCAGTCTCAAATATTTAAGTGAGTCATGCTTTGGAAATGACAATAAGTTTTTATTACCCAACCCTTGAGTTGTTTTGTTTTTCATTTACCCAACCTTTTAGTTACTCAAAATTTTGTTTACCCAACCCTTTTCTCTTCGGTGCCACCCCCCGCCATAAATAATGACCGGTCCCTAAGTGTAAGATACTCATTCATTTTTGCCGTTTTGAACAAAAAAAACTAAGAAAACAATTATCGTGTTGCCGTGGCTAATACGACGCGAGCAACACGAACCAGCGTTCCGTGTTGGCGTTATTAAAGTGCTCCATGTTGAAACAATTCAGTGGAAAGTGTGGGCGAGGGATACCGTATATGGATTTGAAATTTTGGACATGCACGCGGCTGTGATTGCTCCTGACGACAGCAGTACAACACGTTTCAGGTAATAAGACATGAGCACGCTAGTCACATCGTCAATCATGTAAACGATCCAGACTTTTGTTTTGTTCTGCAGTATAATCTCAGACAATGTTACTTGTCAAAGGGATAACTACCTACCTAAACTGACCTTAATCATACTGCATAGATAAGTCAATTCTACCTAAACTGTTCTCCCTAGATGTCAGGCAAGAGGTGATAAGTGAGATAAGAAAGCACTATGTATAATATAAATAAAAACAACTTACTTTTAAATAACAATTTCGAACTCTTGTTCTTGCTCAGGAGCCAGCTCGTATCCAACTGCATGGTGGAGTTCATTCAGAGCGTCGTTTTATAAGCTTATCCTTGACCTGTACGCATCAGAAACTGCTAACCCAATATCACAGTAATTAATTATCTTACAAGACGCATTCGTAAGTCTTCGAAAATACCATTGTTGAACGAATGACTCGAATATTCTTTCAAGCCGGTTTCCGTCGCTGTCCGATATAGGACGCTATCCGGTGAATGCATGCAGGAGAGCGTATAGCCAGGTTTTTGAACAACTTGCCCACTATTCGAGCAACCAATTTGAGTTAATTTAAGAAATTTGACTTGCTTTAAACGATTCCAGGGCTACTGTATACTCGCGTATTATATCACCAAATTGAAGATTTTTGAATTCTGACTGGAACTGCCAACCCAATATCGCAGTAATTAACTGTTGGACTACTTGGACAAGATGCATTCTTATGTGCTGGAGAGAAAACAGGTCATGGGTGCATGCGCTTTTAATTAAAATGAAAGAAGCTTACCGAAATTACACACCTTAATTTAATGTAAGAAGTTGATTGTCAGAAACAGCCGCTAACTACACCATGCTTGCATAACAAAACACACCATAAATAAAATTAATATTGCATCCTAAGTTATTTATAAGGCATCAACTAGTATCAACACAGATTGCTATACTGAATACTACAAAGAGTTCCCAGTGCATGCCTGCACAAATTATGATCAACCTATGCGTTATATAGAAATTCAAACACGTAATAATATTGTTCTGAAATTGCATGCAATAACCTAACAGTCCCGATTTTAAAAATCGATCAGACAGCCTCACAGACATGCGGCCACGGTCGATGAGCTGTAGTAGCAATTTATTTTATTTATTTTATTTATTTAATATATTCGCCCAAATCAGTTTATAAAATTAACAATTTAAATCGAAAATATTTACAATAGTAGGGCTAGGAACCTTCTAGAAACTATAAGGCTTTTGTTTAAGATCCCTAGTTACAATTCAAATAATATAATATTAAAAGTTAATACCAGTCCAATTGTTTTCAAAGGAATTACGGTGATATATTTACAATAAGGAAAGTGCGGAAAAGATATATCAGACTATAACAACTATTTGGCTTTTCGCTTTGTGCCAAGAATTCTACTTATTTAAATTTGACAGAAGAAAATATATTTTCATTGTAGATTTAAATATTGGAAGAGATCTAATTTGCTTATATTGTGTCGGAAGATTATTCCACACATCGATGCCGTTATTACCGAGCGTGTGTTTTTTATAATTTGTTCTAGTACAATTTTTGTGAAGCAATGATGCGTTTCTTGTGTTGTAATTATGGATTTCTTTGTTAGTTAAAAAATATTGATCAAAAATTTCTGGAAGATTGTGTAGATGAAAATATCGGAACATAAATAGACTTGTTAAGAAATCATTCAATTTATACAAGTTTAGTATTTTAAGGTCATTAAAAATTGGTTCAGTATGGTCAAAATAGGATTTGAAGGTCATTAATCTTACTATCTTTTTCTGGGTACTTACTAATTTTTGAATGCGGGATTTGTAAGCGTTACCCCAAACTAAATTACAGTATATAAGATATGGATAGACCAATGCGTAATAGATCAGTTTTAAGGAATTTAGGTTTGTAAAATGTCGTATTCTGGATATAATAGCTGCATGTACATTTGATAATTTTTTTTTTAAATAAGATCTATATGATCGCACCATGATAAAAATTCATCTATAACAATCCCTAAAAACGTAGTTTTTTTTACTTGTTTTATAGTTTCGCTATTTATAGAAATTCTTAAACGTAACTCTGAGCATCCTCAGAGTAGCAACTAAGATCAGTTCGTTACACCCGTTTTCAAAATTACGGTTGATATATCGGTCACTTTTGTGTCACACGGTCGCAATTAAGGTGCAAATTATAGAAAATATTATTCTTATAGTCTAGCGCTGCGGGTTTGATACACATTTAAACTCATCGTTAAATGGTTCTTTTTCAAATCTTTTAAAAGTCATTCGGGATACGATGGTTTGTTGTTCTATTAGTTTCTATATCAAGCTAATTTTGGTTCAATATTAAATTATTTTGTATTTAACTACCGAAAACTGCGGTTTAAAAGGGTTTTTTTTATTTACGCTTGCTAATTTTAGCACCTCGCGTGAAGTAAAACTGACATTTGAATCAACACTATTGTCGTTTAGGTCAAGTAATTTTAAAAAGGGGTGTAAACGAGTGTATATTGTAACATTTTAACAGTATTTACCCACGGACCCTACATCGCAAAAACGATTTTCAGTAGGGCCCTCCAAACAATAACCCAATATCACATGACACCATACTAACTCAATATCACAGCAATTATACTTTTGGAGAGGACGCGCAATCTTAAGTGCTGCCGGGAAAACAAGTTACGGGTGCCTGCGCTTCTAATTAAACGGAACGAATTTTACCCAAAAGACATTCCTTGATTCAATGCAAACACACCCTCAATGATAATGTCTTTCTGAGTAATTGAGGTTTATATAAACAAATATATCAAAACAGATTGCTCTGAATTGTGATGTTTCAAGTTTATATCATACACAACGAGAAAGATTTTGCAATACAGTCAGCATCATACTTCGGATGCAATTATATATAGTGTTATTTTTAAGGGGTTGATTTAACTCCAAAAGCGGGTTTTGAAAAATCAGACTAGAGGGGTTCACTTTTTGAGGCCAAAATTAACCCCTGTTTTGGGTGTTAAATATATCCCCAATGAAAGAAGCTGTTTTTACCCCCACTTTGCTGCTTAAAATAACTGCCATTGTCCAGTTGAACCATAGGATGCCCAATTTTACGGCGGGGCCGGCTGTAGTCCTCGATGCCGATCTATGCAGTTTGGTCTCTTAATGAAAAATCATAATGCAAAACGGTTGGGTGTAAAAATCGCGTGATTTTAAATTGAGATATTGCAGAATATAAACACGCTAGATTAATACCACACATGAAGGTAATGAACAATAGAAATTGTTTCCCTTAATATGTGTTCGTGCACAACTGTCCAAATTAATGAAACTTCAATTCATGAAGAGAACTTGACCTTCAAGACTGGCTTGTAAAATTAATCAATGACAATTTATTCCTATGGTGATTATTTGATCATTTCTTGGAAGGTTACTTGGGTGGTGTTTGTAAGGGGTTTTACTGGGCTAACCGCCGACTGATTTATTTCACAAAAATCTTCCCTTGAGAATTTATGTCAGTTAAAGTTGACAGGCATATATCACAGACAAATTGCATTTCAATTTCCATGTACACCTGTCTCATCGAACTTTGCAAAATATGTATCTAGCATCAATCAAATACAAATACAATAAGAATGAAAACCGTACGTTTCAAACTTCATTTACAGTCACAATTTACTTAAAATATGTACGAAAATTTGAAATGACATGAAACTATACGTATGTTGACTATGGTAATTATAACAACTCAAATATTTAAAAACTAAAATGCATCCAAATCCATCACGTTTCTAGCCTGTGTGGCATATGCAGGCTCATTGAAAGAAGAGACTGCAATAATCTCAAGGAAATTTGATCACCGCCCACTAATTGCTATGATAATTTATTTCCAATCCAACCAATCATATTCTCTGAAATTCGTGTGCGTGATGCAGTCATTGCAGTGTGAGTGTAACTAATATACTTTATTTAACTGTTGTAGTTCATAGAGAGTAGCTCGAGAATTCAAACTTTTAAAAAATTGGCAGTTTAAATTACGTAAAGTTTAAAGTACTGTAGATAAAACAGAATTTACACCGGCGACGTCGGTTTGGTACATTAGTATGTGATATAATTCACTAGAACAAAACATTTTGTCTTGATAAACAGTTTGAATGCTGTTACTCAACACTGACTATTTTTATATGACTAGTGTCAGAATGGTCTAAATAGTAGACTCAAAAATACAATAATTCGAGCAATAATTTACGTGTTAATATTATTATATCAAAATTTATATCAAAATGAAGACAATACCATCTTAGGTCCAAACATCACAATAAATTTCACAATCTAACAAAATATGACCAGCTATGAGCGAGTATATGTTTCAAAATTGCAACGGCTCAACGGTATGAACGTTTACAAATTTTTCAATGACAAAGTCTAAAAATATATCGCAATACAAGCTAAATTGCACTGTATAGTTTGTAGTCTGCTGTAAAACTCTAAACAAATAAAGTATGGAATCTCCACAGTTTAAAAATAACATAAATGCAATATTTGTATGTAGAGTAGTAAGTTTTATAAATACTTAAAGCGACTGACATGTATAGTGTATGCCAAACTTTAATATGATACATAATTTGTCAATCATGCAGTATTTCAAATTGATCGGACATACTAGCTACTAGTACTGTATTATTTAGAGAAATACCAACACGTGCATTGGTAATATGTATCAATGCTCCTCGACTTGTCAGGGCAGATATCCAAGGAGAAAACCGGCCAAAACATCTCAACGATTTGCAGCTGTTCATGCAGTTTTTAGTTTTAAACCCAAATTCACAGTACTCTTTCAAAATATATACGCTTTTAATAACTTTTATTGAAAGCGTATAAACATTGTTCCACAGAAGGTTCTATAATTTATGCGTGTTTTGGCGTATAATTAATATTTTAGCCAACAGGATTTTCGCGTCCTCTCACGGCCGTGAAATACCAATTTTTTTTTTAGATTGTTGCAGTGCGTATTCAATGAGCCTGCCACGCCGGCTATCACGTTTCATAAGGTTAAGACAAAATACGTACGATTGTCTCTTTGATAGCTTACACGTCTTTTTCTTATTGGCTAATTTTTTAGGAAATGTTCTCCGATTTATAATTATCGGACTCACGCCATTGTTTGTTTTTCATTCATGCAAATGGATCAATGATACAAATTATGAGGAATAAAAGTAGTTCAAATTATGACCGTATAATTACTTCGGGAATGCATCATTGCACCTCGAATATTTGATAAATAAATAATTTCCAGCCGACTTAATTAAGTATCCTACCTTTCGCCTCCTTATCTGGTATATATTGTCAATAAATAAACATATATTTCCATTATGAAGACATCGCAACTTAAATAATTTCGATTTATATACCGAGGGTTCTTGCTTATTGTAAGATATACATTCTCGCGGGGCTGTATATAGCGCAGGAGGAAATGTATCCGACTTAAAGAATTTTAATTTGATGCAAGCGAAAACCTTGGCAGTGATACCTTTCCGCTAAATAATATGGTATTAATTGAAGCCAGTTTTTGGAAGCATGGACAAGCGATTCGATTGATTATTATTAATGATGATGATAACTAGTATTCAAATCTCGTAAAAATCATTTAAGAATTACTCTCTTTATTCGCGGTACATTGTTTCCGCTGCTTCGTCGCTGTTGGATAAGGACGTGACGCTATCCAGTGAATACATGGATAACGTAACAAGGTTTTTGAACAACTTGCTCCCCATTTAGGAAACCAATATGAACCCATTTAAGCAATTTACTTGCTTTGAACAACTTCAAGGATATACTGGCGTATAATATCACCGAAAGAAAGATTATTGAATTCGCACTGGAACTGCTAACCCAATGTCACCGTAATTAACTTTCGAAGAAGACGCATTCTTAATTGCTGGCTAAAAAAAGGTCACAGGTGCTTGGGGTCTTATTAATACCACACATAGAGGACTAACGAACAATAGAAATTGTTTGTCCGAATGTGCGTTCGGGCACAACAGTCCAAATTAATGAAACTCATGAAAAGACTGAACTTGACTTTCAAGAATTTAATTTAAAATTAATCAATGACATTTTCTTCCTATGTTGATTATTGTGTTGGAAGGTCCCGACTAACCGCTGACTGATTTGTGTAACAAAAATCTATCTTTCGCTTTTGTATGTAACATAAATCGACTATTCGTTTCAAGGATATTTTGCAGCTCAAATATTTGATAATTAGATACGAGCCAGCTTGGTTTCCCCCAACACTCTTGCAGTACACATGCATGTATGCAAATTATGGAGAAACAGAAATTTACTTCAAATTTAGACTCTATTTAATAAATGTTACATCGCAACTATTGAATATTTGATCATTAAATACAAGCCGATATGTACTTTCCGTTGACACTCTTGTTTACTTGCTTTAAAACTAAATTGATTCAATTATAAACACTTGGAGAAAAAGTTCTATTCGGATTGAAATTGTATTTTTACTTCACAAATGTAACAATTAAGTCGCACCTTGACTACTTGACTACCAGTTTGTATATCATTAAGCGCTAAACTACTTGAAATAAGCACACACTGGAAGGATATGATCATGACCGGAATGAACTTCATCGACGACCCATAAATAGTTATTATTTATTAATTGGATTTGTCCTTCGTGTTTCCTTATATATAGGTATCTGAGAAAAACAAAGTTAAGCACTTCAAATATAAAACATTATAAGTATGTCAGTGAAAGTTGATAGGCTTCCCTGACTTCTATTTTCATGTATACTTGTCTGTCTTCACATATTAGTATATAGTGAATGTTCCACACCGAACATCGCAAAATTTTACCAGTAACATCAGTCAAACACAAAGACAACAGAAATCAAAACCGTTTCGGACTTCATTTTCAGACGTAACTTATTCAAACGACGTAACAAAAATTTGAAATGACATGAAACTACGTGTTGGATATGGCTATTACAGCTGCTCAAATATTATGAAATTGAACTGGCATCGAAATCAAACTGAAGCAATTCGACTTGCTTTGAACGACTTCCGGGCTAAACTAGCGTATAACTATAACAACAAAATAAAAATTCACTCGAACTCCTAGTAACCCAATATCACACTAATTAACTTGCGGAGTAGACGCGGCTTTCGAGAGAGCAAGTCACGGGTGACGGGTGCCTGCGATTTAACGGAAGTATATAGTTGAATCTCAGAATCCGCCGAAAACCTATATCAAGCACATGCATGCATGCATAACGAAATTTACCCTAAATAATATTCTCATCCTGAGTTATTAAGACATAAACTAATATCAACACATATTTCTACTGAAAGTTTCAAGATAAAATTAAACTTTTTATACTGATCAAAAAACAACGACGAAGTTTTTTGCAATGCAATCAACGTCACATTTTTGATGATATAACTTTGTCAGTATTTACTTTTTTGAACTTATGTTAAATGTTCAGTCAAGCTAATTCGTACAAGGAATTCACACTGTCAGCACAAAATATGATCAACCTACAACTTGACACACAATAATATATTGTCCTAAAACTGCACTAATAATCTCACAATCCCAAGTTTTAGAAAGCGACCATACATGCAGCCTCACAGACATGTGACCACATTCAGTGAGCTGTGGCAACAAATTTCAATCTAACTTGCTTCTGTTGTTGGGTTGCATGCTATAGTTGTTGACTCTGGCTTTCCGTAGGATGGAAAGCTCAGGCAAAGATAAATTATTAATTTTACCCGACCCTGACCCTTGACTTTGTGGATCAGTTGGTAGAGCGTCGGACTGGTAAACCGAATTGCTCACGGATATGATTTCCAGCCGACGTCCTATACAGTGTTTTTCTACATGGCCTGCCTGGAGATATCTTTCGAAGGAGCAACTAAGATCAGTGCCCTTACACCCTTTTTCAAAATGACGCGAACATGGCGAAAATAGATAGAGTGAACATATCAGTTGACGAAGCACACACTGAGGAAGCGAATATTCATTGTGTTTCACACGAGTTTGTGGCAATACCAGTTATGCGACCACGAAAAATGCACGCGGCACTTCTTATTTTAGTGAGTTTGTTAAAGAATTGTGCCCACTATATGTGCTTTATATAAAAAAACTTCGACGGTTTTCAAGATATTTTTGTGTTAATTATTGTTGATGTATATTTTTTGTATGCTTTATATAAAAAGGTTTAGAAGAATTTTATAGTCTAGCGCAGCGGGTTTGATACACATTTAAACTCATCGTTAGTAAACTACCTGAAAAAAGCACACACTGGAAGGATATGATCATGACCGGAATGAACTTCATCGACGACACATAAATAGTTATTATTATTAATTGTGCTTGTCCTTTGTGTTTCCTTATATATATAAGTATCTGAGAAAAACGAAGTTAAGCAATTGATATATAAGACATTATACTGTAAGTATGTCAGTGAAAGTTGATAGGCTTCCCTGACTTCTATTTTCATGTATACTTGTCTGTCTTCACATATTATTTAGTGAATGTTCCACATCGAACATCGCAAAAATTTACCAGTAGCATCAGTCAAATACAAAGACAATAGAAATCATAACCGTTTCGGACTTCATTTTCAGACGTAACTTATTGAAAAGATGCAACAAAAATTTGAAATGACATGAAACTACGTGTTGGATATGGCTATTACAGCTGCTCAAATATTGTGAAATTGAACTGGCATCGAAATCAAACTGAAGCAATTCGACTTGCTTTGAACGACTTCCGGGCTAAACTAGCGTATAACTATAACAACAAAATAAAAATTCACTTGAACTCCTAGTAACCCAATATCACACTAATTAACTTGCGGAGTATAGACGCGGCTTTCGAGAAAGCAAGCCACGGGTGACGGGTGCCTGCGATTTAACGGAAGTATATAGTTGAATCTCAGAATCCGCCGAAAACCTATATCAAGCACATGCATGCATGCATAACGAAATTTACCCTAAATAATATTCTCATCCTCAGTTATTAAGACATAAGCTAATATCAACACAGATTTCTACTGAAAGTTTCAAGTTAAAATTAAACTTTATACTGATCAAAAAACAACGACGAAGTTTTTTGCAATGCAATCAACGTCACATTTTGGATGCTATAACTTTGTCAGTATTTACTTTTTTGAAATTATGTTAAGTGTTCAGTCACACCCGTTTAGCCTACACCTCAACGGGTATTACCCATATGTTCTCAATTGAGAAACATCGGTATTACCCGTGCCAGACTATCGCCTGCGCTACCTGACGCTGACGCTTTCGCATATCATTATATATAAACCAATCACAATCGTCTTTCTATCACACGTTCTTCTCGAGCAATGAGCCGCCATATTTGAAAACATTTCTAGCAGATTTTCTAGTCATCGATGCAGGCTCTCAATTCAGCTTGAGAGCCTGTTCGCAAGCTAGTCAATTCATTGATCTTGCAGAGTGTGAAAAACTTTAGCCGCGCGAAATAAAACCGTGATTATTTCCAAAACGAGTTCGCGGTAAGGTACCCTGAAAATTTGTACATGAGTAGATACATACTTCAAGATTACATGATGGAAAAATAAAAAAAAAATTGTCGACAGAATCTGTCAAAAAAGTCGAAATCTAATTCTAAAGAATTGAGTCGACAGATTTTTTTTAAACTTCCCAGAAATGTTTCTCGACACTAACGTAACTGATTATTATTTTTGAAAAAAACTCGAAAAACTGCGATATTTTCGGCTATCAGTTTATTGTTACCATTATTTGTCATAGTTGTCATGGAAACGCGACTTTTATCAGAATTCATCTTGTTTGCGACACGTCTTGCTACGTGTAACAATTATAAGGGGGCATTCATTTTTTAGCTGGGGGGTGGGCCGGAGGAACTGATGTCTAATTCCATGCGAAAACTTGGAACCCCCAAGACAAAAGTTGATAAAAAATTATGACCCCCTATTTTTTTTATTGAAAATTTTTTGACCCCTCATCCTAACTATTAATCCACACGGTGCCGTTTCCATAGCGTTTCAGGGCCGTAGGAAGCTCTTTTTGATTGGGGGGCTGAAAGCGAGGGCCAAAGGCCCGAGGAAATTTTTAAATCTAGAGCCTCTGAAATGCCATTTCCTGGCCTTTGGGGGAAGATTTGACAGAATTCTGATGGTCAGAAAACAGCGTTTTAGTATGTCGAAATTGACAATTTGGTAGTACTAAATGGGCGAAGGCATATTTAATTTACTATATATTGGATAACTAGGATAAGTTGCAGGAAACTGTGGGTACTATCGTCATTCTTTGCAGTTTGTCATGGATAATGTAGCCGTTTTGGGAGGTGTTGCATATCAAACCATAGATGGGTTTGAAGTTACTGGGGCAAATTATAACCATGCTGTTGACACTCTTAAGCATCGATTTGGCAGAAAGCGACTTCTTATTTTGTCATTAGTTAAGTCAATTATAAAGTTTGAACCTAGAGCAGATGCAGAGGCAGCATCACTCCGTGAATTACATGACACTCTAAAGAATAGAATCAGAGCACTAGAAGGATTGAGTGAATGCCCAAAAAATCATGCCTGTATACTCCTCCCAGTATTCGAAATGAAACTCCCTCCTGAGATATGTGAGAAATCGGAATTGGAGATATCTGATATGGATGACGAGAAAGTTGATTTAGACCTGTTTTTTAAATTCCTAAATTTGCAGGTGGTCTCAAACAGGCTGGACAAAGAAGTGCCATGGGGAATAATGGTGTTTCTCCAAAAGGGGGAATGAAACAAACCAATAGTTATCAGGGTAAAAAACTGAATAAGTCCGCTGAAGAATCCCTGCTCTCTACAGCAGCTGCCCTTTTAACTGAGGTCAGCCAAGGAATGAACACTACCAAGACATGTGATTTATGTAAGACCGTTGGACATGGTACTCCAGAATGCCCAAGGTTTGATGCGCAAACTGTGGAAGAGAGATGGAGGCAAGTCAAAGAAGCTCGGCTGTGTTTCAATTGTCTTAGATCTACCAATAGCAACCACTACTCATAAGTGTGCCGACAACCGAAGTGTGGGGTCGAAGACTGCAAAGAACGCCATCATCGACTATTGCATCGCTCGAAAGCAGCAGTGGGTACATATAACAGCTTTGCTGCATCCAAACGAGATGAATCCACACAGGTGTTGCTTCAGACTACGAAGGCAAATTTGATTGTGGATGACCAAACCGTACCCGTCCGAGCGTTGCTGGATTCTGGGAGCCAAAGATCCTACATCACAAAGAAGTTGGCTGATAGACTTGATCTTAGCGGTCCTACAGAGACTTTCAATGTGTCAACATTTGGCGAAACTAAACCCAAACAAAGAGGATGAAAAGGGTCAATATATCACTCGGCCCAGCACGAATTTCAGTTTCCTGCCCTGTTGAGATGAAAGCTCTCACTGTCGACACGATTTGTCAACCCTTGGAGCCAGTCGCCTTGAACATGGAAGCAAATCCACATCTTGCTAATCTCATATTCATCGACGTTTACCCGAGAGGCTCGGCCGAAGTGGACATTCTGATAGGTGCAGATTATTACTTCTCATTCGTGAATGGTGAATGCATAAAAGGTTCAAAACCAGACACACTTACAGCTGTAAATTCCACGCTTGGTTGGATTGTATCAGGACCTTTAACTGGTCGATCCACTAGTAACACCACTGCAATGTTTACCTGTGTTCGTCCTGATCCTGTCGAGAACATTCTTAAGAGCTTTTGGGAGTTAGATGCAATCGGTATTGTTGATGAGGGAACTAAACTATCGCTCGAAGAGAATGATGCTGTTTGCCAGTTTAAATGTTAAATGAGAATTGAAATTTGATGGCCAACGGTACGAAGTATCCTTACCATGGAAAGAAAATCATCCTGAGCTTTGTGATAATTACAACAAGGCTGTCAAGCGACTAGAAAGTGTAGAGAAACAACTGCTCAGAAATTCGATAAGAGCTGAAGCTTACAAGAGCTCAATCAACCAAAATCATGAGAGAGGATTTGCTGAAGAAGTCAAAGATACCAAAGCACATGACAATGATATTAAGTTGGTACGATATCTGCCACATCATGCTGTTTTTCATGATGACAAGAAAACACCTAAATGTCGTGTTGTATTTGATGCCTCAGCTCGTGAAGAGGACGGTGTTTCGCTTAATGATTATGTTTTACCTGGTCCCGCACTACAGCCTAATCTGGTCTCGGTGTTGTTACGCTTTCGTACTCATAAAATTGGACTGATGGCTGATATTGAGAAAATGTTCCTTCAGATAAAGCTTGCAGAAAAGGATCGCGATGTTCATCGCTATGTCTGGAGAGATATGCAAATAGATGGTTCCCCAACGATATACCGGATGACGCGAGTTGCGTTCGGAGTCAACTGCAGCCCATTCCTTGCAAT
The DNA here is from genome assembly GCA_902702795.2 of Paramuricea clavata. Classification (NCBI taxonomy): domain Eukaryota; kingdom Metazoa; phylum Cnidaria; class Anthozoa; order Malacalcyonacea; family Plexauridae; genus Paramuricea; species Paramuricea clavata. The sequence goes on from CACRXK020005104.1 coordinate 24,234, forward strand.
TGCTACAGTTCAGAATCATGCGGAAAGGTTCATGTTAGAGTTTCCTGAAGCTGCAAAGAGGGTCATGGATGATATGTATGTTGGTGATTGTCTGACAGGAGCCGACGACAAAGAAGAAGCTGTGAAGTTGCAAAAAGAACTGACAGAGTTAATGCATCGTGCTGCGTTTAATTTGACAAAGTGGTCCAGTAATACGGAGGACGTCCCCAGTCACGTTGAAGAGAAAGATAGAGCACCTAACGCGTTGATTGATTTCCGTGAGAGAGAGCCACTTAAAGCATTGGGAATCTGCTGGAACACTTTAACGGACTGCTTTGAATTCCACATCCCGTAGAATCAGTTCCTTTTGCACGAATGCGAGACCAAGAGTTATCCCATACCTGTGTTAAAAGCGGCTTTCTGATTGGTTTAGAGCAGGTGAGCTTGTCGTCGAGCTCACTTGCTTTTTGCCGAACTCACCTGCTTTTCGCCCGAGCTCACCCGCTAAACTGCTCACGTTGCAATAACAATAACAAATATGGCGGACAAGATTTAGCCGATAAACCTAAACTTTAAAGAACTTTTTTCGGTGACTAACATACTGAGACTGAAGAAAAACCAAAGAAAAAATGCAGTAAAGGTAATGTAGACGCAGATAAAGAAGTATTTTCTTGCCCAGTGATTTTTTTGGCCGGGAAAATGTTCACAAAACATCGACGAATATATCGCGAAGAACTACAAATGTGTGTATGGCTCAGTGTATGGGATAAAAACCAAACGTACTTGCAGGTTCGGTGAGTCCGGGATTGGACGCACCTCGGGTGGCTGGAAGTTTCCCGAACTCACCTCGCTTCGCTCGGTAAGTTCGGGAAACTTCCAGCCACCCTCGGTGCGTCCAATCCCGGACTAACCTCCCTGCAAGTACGTTTGTTATAGAACATGCTGAGTGATGCATCCAAAATATTTGATCCGATGGGCTTACTATCCCCTTACACCATCAGATCTAAGATGCTGTTTCAACAGCTGTGGAACAGAGGTCTACAATGGGATGAACAATTGCCTGAGGACATTCTACAACAATGGAATGCCTGGAAGACTGAGTTGCCTACGATAAACGAAATTAGTATTCCCCGTTGTTTTATGCAGAATGGAAAGTCTGGTACAAGTGTAGAGCTGCATGGGTTTGGAGATGCTTCACCAAAGGCGTATGGTGCTGTTGCATACGTCAGAGTAACCCAACAGAATGGTGATGTTGACACCCATCTTGTCATGTCGAAAACCAGAGTGGCCCCTGCGAAGGTCGTGTCGTTGCACAGACTTGAACTGCTTGCCGCTGTGATCAATTCGCGGTTATTGAAATTTGTTGCAGAGTCATTATCAACCCTAGAGCGCGTAGTTTGTTGGACAGACAGTGAGGTCACACTTCACTGGATTCGAGGACTTTGCTCACAATGGAAGACTTTCGTTGCAAACCGTGTTGCAGAGATTCAACAGACGTGGGATCCGCAGAAATGGAGGCACTGTCCAGGGGTGGAAAATCCCGCCGACTTACTGACTCGTGGAGTAACATCAAGAAATCTAAAAGAGAGCGATTTGTGGTGGAAAGGTCCTTCATGGTTGTCATCCGCAGAGGAAACGTGGCCAAATCAGAAATTAAATCAAGCTTCTACACGAGATGCTCAAAAGGAAAGCTAGACCAGTTCAAAACTTTGTTACCGTTTCAAATAAGACAGTTATCGACCATGGGCGTTATGAACGATGGATCAAGTTAATATGAGTTACTCAGGTGCATTAATGCATGGCTCCAATTTTGTAAGGAGTGAGGAAATAGGAAAAATCTTTAAAAATTAATTAAAAATTAACAAAACACACTATGAATCTCATTTTTGGATGAGATGTTGGAAATCAATGGCCGATATTTTTCAACTATTTGGTTTCCATGGAAACCGGTCACGTGACAAGATATAAGCGGTGATAATGGAAATTAACTCAAGTTACTGTTTTAAAATACGGCTTGCCGACACACTAAACATTCGTAGATATGTACAAAAATATTATCACGGAACCTTTTACTCTTATACTGTAATTAGAAACTTGAAGATTTTGCCACAGATATGAAAATATTGCTATGAATAGAACAATGCCTCGCACAATGTCAATATGATTTGCAATAAAATGATCGTTCCAGATTACAATGCTTGCAATTCTAATTGTGGGACCAAAGTTGGCTGTACTCTGGACAAAATCTGCGTATTAACGACCCACATTAACGTTGTCTTATGTGTCGGCAAGTCCAACGCGTTTTTCGCGTGATGAATTCGCGCACGCCATAATCATTATAGGCCCCTGCCGTGAAACAAAATATGAAATACAAATACACAGACAATGACTAACAAACTGCAACTAATAGTACGTGGTGCATTCAAAGGATATGCGAGTAACAGAAAGAATAATATGCACAGAAGTACAATATGATACATATGCTCGTTTATATATTGAACAGAATATTCGACACAAGTCTGAGCCTTTGTATCAAAGGATATTATATTTCAACAACAACATTTTATATTGCGCCCTTAAGAGTTTTAAGAGAAATATGTCACACTAAAACGAGTAGTAAAACATCACCACCCCAAGAAAGTTTGAACCAGCCATATGCTGGGTAATTATTTGTATTTCAAATATTTTCTGTGCGTGGGAAACTAAAGAGAAAACACAAATCAATGTTGAATAATTCAGACATAAAAACCCGCAATAGCGAGCTTTATATATTAAAGTTCAAAGGTCGCCGCATATCGCATATGATATATTATACTATACAACGGCCAATTGTACAAGAAAAACTAATAATTTACTATCCCTGTATATATAATATATTTACTATGGTTGCTACAAGCTAACATGATCCAACAGCTCATATTTATTCAATTTCAGTTTCATTCGAACGCTAAAACACACTAAAATAGCAACACGCTATATATGTTTAATCGCGTGCGCAACTCGCGCAGAGATATCAAGTCAAGTGTGGGCAGAGCCAAGTAAGAGCCAAGCATTAATCGGCCTGAGTACGGCGTACGTTTTGAGATTTGTAGCCAACTTGAAATTAAAGAAGCATGATTGCCCTAAAGAATTGTCAGTTGATGAAATTGCAAATGCTGAAACCTTTTGGTATCGTCACATTCAGAAAGAAGCCTTTCCCGAAGAGTATGAAAGATTAGCATCAGGCAAGACGTTACAACGGAACAGTCGCATTTTGAAGCTAGATCCGTACTTTGATAAGAACAGTCGTACCCTCAGAGTAGGTGGGAGGTTACAGTATTCAGACTTACCCGAAGCCACTAAACATCCAGTTATTATTCCACACGGACACCCTCTTACAGAGAAGATCATCCAGAAAAGACACCAGGAATTACTCCATGCCGGACCTGAAATGACTCTTTCCGTTCTACGCCAGAGCATCTGGTTGACCAAGGGAAGACGCGAAGTCAAGAGGATTATTGGTCGATGCATTACTTGTCAACGTCAAAGAAAAGGTCCTTTGACACAGAAAATGGGTCCTTTGCCACACGAACGAGTTTCATTTTCGCCACCATTTACCCACGTAGGAGTAGACTTTGCAGGGCCGTTATATGTACGCGACAAGACACCAAAAAAGGCTTACGTGTGTATCTTTACGTGTGCTTCTTCTCGCATGGTGCACATAGAACTGTTTAAAGATATGTCAACGAATGAATTCCTCCAAGCCTTAAGTCGTATGATCGGTAGGAGAGGACTTTGCGAAACTATGTGGTCTGATAATGCCAAGACCTTTAAATCTGCAGAGCAAAAGATCCGAAAGCTTTATTCGGCTCAGTCATCCGATACAAGTAATTTATGGAGTCACATTAATCAAGATGAAGTTATGGCTAAGCTTGCAAGCAAGGGAATAAAATGGAAATTCATTGTTGAGCGTGCTCCGTGGCAAGGCGGATGGTGGGAGAAACTTGTACGTTCGGTGAAAGAACCTCTACGTAAAGTATTGGGTAAATCGCTTCTATCGTTCACAGAACTTACGACAGTGTTGGTTAAAATCGAAGCAGTTATCAACAGCAGACCTCTTACCACCGTGAGTGATGATGTCAACGACGATACACCTATTATACCTGCGCATCTAGCGATTGGAAGATCACTGGTAAACCTACCGGATGCGATGGAAGAGATCGAATTAACAGACAGTAAGAGAATTGTTCGGAGGTACTTGTATCAACAAAAATAGGTAAAACGTTGGCGAAATGAATATTTACATAAGCTATCCGTTCGTCACAAATGGACTAATGAAGAGGCTTCAATTAAGATTGGTGATGTTGTGCTGATATCTGATGATAGCGTGTCGCGAGGAAGATGGCCTATGGGGCGTGTTGAGCAAATACATCCAGGAAATGATGGTTTGATTCGCGCAGTTACCTTGCGCGCGAGGAAGGGAACCTTACGAAGACCGGTGCAAAGATTACATCGCCTCGAAGTCACTGAAAATATGAACATGAATTCCAGTAAGGACGTTCCGCACTGCGTGGAGGTTAATCTGAAGAAACGAGAATCGCGTCGTCAGAAAGGAAAGACACTAAAAACAACTAAGAAAACGAACAGTGATATTAAAGTTCTCCAAGCACGTTGGAGAAGCGGGGAGGATGTTCGGACCCAAACCTCTCGGTCAGGTCGGGTAATTAAGCCGCGCGGGAGACTGGACTTATAAACCTAAAACTTAGCCTGACTCCTGCCCATATTGCGGGCTAACACGTTGTCATTGAAACTTTTGCATTTCTCGTATTTCTTGTATTGCTCGTATTGCTCGTAATTCTTGTATTTCCTATTGTATTTCTCGCATTTCAAGATCGAACATAATAAAGTTGTGTTAAATCAAACAATGAAAAAGTCATACAAATTAAATGTTGATTGTTGGTTTTACTTTTACCATACTGTATGGGCTTTCATTTTTCAAGTCTCTACCTCCCCCCCCCCCCCCCCCCT
>CACRXK020005105.1:0-29216 GCA_902702795.2 Paramuricea clavata
CCCCCCCCCCCCCCCCCCCCCAATGACAAAGTCGTGGCAACGGCCGTGGATATATGGCACATCGCAACGAACAATAAACGTTTTCAAACTAGCGAGATCAGTGTTTATTCAACAACAAATATATTCAATTTTCGTCGTCTGAATCAAATACGAAAGCTCTGCGTTTTTCTTTGGCTGTGAAGACGATGGGAAAGACTTGCTGAAATAGTTGTTTATCGTGCAGCCGTTGTAATTTGACATTGAAATGGTTGGATAATGCGAAGCAAAGAACGGAAATCCATTCGGCTGAATGTTAGGATTAAACATACGTCCGCTGTGGCGGACACTCATCTACTGAATAGAATAGTTGCACTGGGAAATAAAAGGCATTGAGCAGATGAAAGCATAGATGTGCACTCTGACCTTTGGAATCGATTTCTGGCATTTCCAGAATCATAGCACAAGCACAACGTGACAAACGTCGCATTGTTGACGTTTTAGAATTGTATTTCCGGTAGGGATTGCTATAGGTTATTGTTGTTGTTAGTTCACAGTCGGGCCAGAAATCGGAAATTGTTATATACCGTGATAAAACTAATAGATACAAATTTGAAGATACAATCTCGAAAATATAAATACTCCACACAGTAGTTATTGATGATTCGAACAAGAATATTGCAATGAAGATACGGGGCCGAAGTTATATCTTTGTTCAGATAATTTGATAATATAGGCTACGATCTCGCTTGACTTTCATAGGTCATAACCCGCTACAATGTTGATAATGACTTAAACTATTGTGAGGAATTAATTGATTTTGTTTCACTGAATCGAATGGAGCATGCACTGAACTAACCTAGCACTGAACCGAAGATATGAACATATATACAAAGTCGTCGAGAAATAGTTCAGACAATTGTGTCATTTGATAACATGCGATCTCGCTTGACGTTCAAAGGCCATAAGTGGCTACAATGTTGATAATGACTAAGACTATTGTGCAGTGAACCGAACAGTGCCTTTTTTACTATATATCTGGGGGGGGGGGCAATTGCCCCCCCAGGCAAAGAATATCCCCCCCCCCTAGTAAAGCCATTTCTACCCCCGAAGTGCGAAGCAGAATTGCTCATGATTGCTCTCAGAATTGCAGTTGATTTACTTGATAATGAGATTATGCCCTTCCATAGACTCCTCCACAGCCATCGTGTGCGTAATTCATATTGTTCTTCACCGAGTATTTCATAATAGCGATAGATCTCATGCTAACAATCCGATAAAATGCTAGCCTTTCCAAGCCTTGCGACCATTTCCTAGCACTCTCCTCCGCAGAGGCGCTGTATTTTGTTTTGGGAGGTTTCATTGCAAAAATTTATCTTAAAAATATCAAGTTATATTAAGAGCCCCCCCCCCCCAATCGCCACAAAAACCATTCTCTCAGAAAGGCTAAATCCGTAGAGAAATTGGGGAGGGGGTTGAAAGCTGAAACGGATTAATTAAGTACGTCTCGACTGAGGAAAAAGACGATATACTGGAGGAACTTGATTTGCGAAATCTCGTTAAAGTAGTTGTAGATATGGTTCTAAGAAGAATAGATTTAGTTTAGATTTTTAACTGTTAAATACATGTACCCATCATCATAGCATGAATATTTCTTCTCAGACTTATTCTATACAGTATGAAAAAGCAACGCAATTTTGAGAATAGGAAAATGGTGTCTCATAGAACCTAAAATGATTTAAATTCAACATTTCTGATCCAAATCACATTGGGGTCCCCCCCCCCTCTCTCTTCAGACTCGCGCGTTAACCAAACCTCGACGGCTCATATTTTTCGTTCTGCCTTTTTCCCTGTTTCGCCCCCCTCCCGTGAAAATTCCTTAAAAAAGGCACTGGAACCGAAGATATGAACATACAAAGTCGTCATCCTCTCGCCCAGTTATACGGCATTCTTCGTATTGCACTCCGCTCGTGTTATTGACAAAATCATTTTATTGACTACCCGTCGAAAATATGAACTTTTAAAAAGTCGTCAACCGCTCACGCAGTTATATTGATTATTGTACTCGTGTTTATATTGAAGGCCACTGAAAAACCATATTGTTGTACTCGTGTTATTGATACGATCTCGCTTGATAATGACTAAAACTTTTGTGCACTGAACCGAAGATATGATAGAAAGTCGTCATCGTCTCGCGCAGTTATACGGCATTCTTCGTATTGCACTCCCCTCGTGTTATTGACAAAACCATTTTATTGAGTACTCGTGTTATTTACAAAACCATTTATGGACAACAGCAGAACTAAGCGTGGATAGCCGACTTTTGCCCTACGCTCGCAATGCATTACATCGATACGTCATCAATACGTCATTTTGATGTGCTTTTGCCGACATATACCTATCACACATCACTGGTCCTGACAATGCAGCTACTGATTGAAAATCAGTAGATGCAAAAATCCATTGGCTGATGGCTTTCTTCGAGGCCTTGTTACTGCGGCAGTCGAACTCGAAGTTGGAATTAAAGCGAGGATATTTTTACTCGATGCTTCAGATGCTCGAGGCATGCTAACAGGCGCACGGATTTCTTTAGTTTGGATTCGAGAGATTTTCTCATGCTGTGGTTCGTTAATTTCTTGTTTGTGTTGCCATGGATTTCACAATATTACCAATGGTATTTTAGCCCATGCGAATTTACGTGTACCAGACGTTGGACGATTTCGGTCGATGTATCACGGATAAGTAAAGTGGGATGTTGTCTTTCATTCTCTCAAGTCTTTTGGATAACCAAACCTTGAATAAGCGTGTACAGGATCTTTTTCTCCGCCATCTGTACTAAACATAATCTGGAGTGCCGTTCTTTAATTGTCGTATACGGAGACCACCACTTTGCGTTTTTGTAAGACCGTCGCGAAATTCAACGATTCCAGTGATTTCTGAAACTTTCTACCGTGTATTGGATGCTTATTTGATACCCTTTCTCTTTAATATACGATATCGTTCAAGATCACACTGCATAGTTCTCAATGATTCTGGCTCGTAGTCTCCACAGTCTTGTTTTTATTTCTGCGTAAATTTCCCAAGGAGTTTGTCAAGGTATTCCGTTGGCATTGTTTCAAAGTTTACATTTTGTATACGTCGCCATAAATACCAGGGTTTAAACAAATTTATTTAGTGTTTGGTCGACCCAGACGTGTTTGTATTTACAGACAAAGACCGTAATTTTTCTATATCGTTAAGGAGAACTTCAGGAAATTTAGGAACATCTACTGCGCTGTTTTAAATAGCTTCATTTGGTGTGGTTTTGGGCGCATTTTTATACTGCCTTCATTGGACTGGCGAGAATACAAAACGTCGCTATTCAAAGCAAAACTTTCTGCGGATGTACCAAAATTATGCCTGCTATTTTCGTCATACAAATTTGCAGCTTGCAAGAGCTTAATATTATCGTCAAAAAGAAATTGTAAGTCATCGAATTCATCTATTTTTAATGAGAATTAGCTGGGGCAATTAAATTATCAAAAAGTTTGAATTCCTGTTAATTTTCCGCTTTAATTTGATTGGTTAGTTTACAAAATTAGACAACCTCGTTGGTTATAATGGTTCAAAGCTTCAATACGATTTGTTTAGAAATGATGCGATTACAACTCATGCTGATGCGAGCAAAGCTCAAAATTGTGCGTGAACAGCTCTAAAATAGTCCGATTTGGGATGTAATCGCACTATTCTTTAGCCAACCAGAGTGCTCGAATCGTGCATGATTTCAAAATGAACATGATAAAGAAACTAATATCACAATTGTTGTAAAGATAAAATAGTCTAGGTTAAGTAATTAGGCAAGCGAAATACTTGATGTAAAGCGCATTTGATCATATCTACATGTAAATGTGTACTATAGAAATCTAATCATAATCGCAATGTTGCCTTGCAATGGACCTATTCCCTAATGAACAAAATTTTAATCTACCCAAGTCTAGAAAAAAAATTCAGCACAGCTTGGAAGAGCATCACAAAATTAGTAAAATTCCGAATTTTCGTCGCGAAATGTTGTAAAATCCGTATAATATAGCCCTGCGAAGTATGCCGTTTTTCAGTCATTTTGTATTACACACGGGAAATTGATACCTTTTTTCAGAAAGCGGTATCAATTTCCCGTGCGTAATACAAAATGACTGAAAAACGGCAAACTTCGCAGGGCTATATTATCCGCATGCATTTTACAACATTTTGCAATGAAACTTCGGAATATTACTAATTTTGTAATACTCTTTCAAGCTGTGATGAAATTTTTGTGTTGACTTGGCTAGATCAAAATTTTGTTCATTAGGGAATAGGTCCATTGATTACAATACTGTCTGTTGACAAGAATTTCTTGTTTCAAAATATGGAAAAGAGTTCTACGAAGAAAAAAAGAAATACCTAGAGAAATAGCTAATTGCCATGATATATTCCCCTAGACAAACTACATTATTTTAATACTCCGCTGGGCTATTTACACCCGATAAAAATCTAACGCATGGGTGGTTATCTCGCTGATCTTAATATGGCCCTTAGCCAGGGACGGAATAAGAAAGAATTTGAAATACATATGTTGAATAAAATTTTTCTTACCTTGAACGATGTCTTTTCCAAGCCAGGAACATTTTGACTGTTTTCTGGATCGTATGATACAAGCTCAAATAAACAAACTTTGGTTATGCCGGAATTCTCAATATCAACGTTGATTAAAAACTAAACTAACTTTATTTATACTGGATATCTCTGTCAGTTCTAAACTGTTATCCCTAAAGATTAGGTGCGGATCATGTCTTATTGATCCAGTGTTATAACAAGAGGAAACCTAAATTAAACTAACTTTATTTATACTGGATAGCTCTGTCAGTTCTAAACTGTTCTCCCTAAAGATCAGGTTCGGATCATGTCTTATTGATCCAGTGTTACAACAAGAGGAAACCTAAACAAAACTAACTTTATTTATACTGGATAGCTCTGTCAGTTCTAAGCTGTTCTCCCGGGAGCACGCCCAGTAAGGATCATCCCCCATTGATCCAGTGTTACTACAGGAGGAAACCTAAATTAAAATAAGATCCGGATCAAAAGTCGAATTTTGCATGTATCGAATACAATTTGCTTTTCATTCGAGCGAATTCAATCAAATTCAACGTTTGATTCAAACGTCGCATTTTGCATGCATTTATTTCGAAATTGTAGCGTTCCTGACACGTCCCTTTTATAGTTTTAACTAGAAAATACATGCATGCAGAAACCCTCGCCTTGCTGACAAAACCATTGTATTTTCCGAACATGAAGTATCTATAGTAGTTGTCATGGTAACACGATAATTTTTAGAATATTCTTACAAAGGAAAAATCGCCTAATAATATCACTTTTAATTACAAAATTATCAATTTCCCATATATATATATATATATATATATATATATATATATATATATATATATATATATATATATATATATATATATATATATATATATATATATATATATATATATATATATATATATATATATATATATATATATATATATATATATATATATGTTGGGTATGTTATTATAGGCTACGTAATATATTAAGCTTCAACCACAAACGCTTCGCATGACGTTTTAAATGTTCTTTATAAAACTAAACTGCCTTTATCGATAAACTTTGAGTTTTCAATAAAATGATTTCAAATTCTGGCATGCAAATAACTTTGCTTTATTATTTAAAAAATTTAATATAATAAAAAAAGGGTAATCAATAAAGATACACTGAAATTATATGCCATCTTTTTTCATTTAAAATATACATAACGATAAGCTTTTAAAGAAATGGGTACTTTACAGTTTACCGTACCCGTGTACCGCAAGTATTTGATGGCGTGTGTTCTGATGGCGGGTTTTCCCGTTCTTTTATCGCTTGTTTTGAAGGCGTATGTGTTCAGTGATTTACTCCGATACGGTAAAGTGTAAAATTTCCGAAGCAATTATTTTCAGCTTGCCCGGTGTGGATGCACACTCAGAGTAACATCACAAACATCATACGAAGCAATTATAAAGCAAACAATACGTATCCCAAAGGTCGCGGGTTCGATTCCCACCGTGGCCAAGCAATTAACTTTTCAGCTTGCCCGGTGTGGATGCACACTCAGAGTAACATCACAAACATACCTGAGTACATAACACCAACACACACAAATATCAAAACTTACTTTCATTAACATGGGCGTCTTTGCTCCCTTCTTTTCGCAATTCTTTCGCCATTTTTCTCAAAAAGCTTTTGAAATTTACAAAATCTTGCAAAAATGAAATATATTTGCAAGAAATAAAGAAATGTTCTTATCCGTGAAGAGGTTTGAATCCAGGTTCATTGTTTGTTTTATTTGTTCTTCTAGGTTATTACAAAACTTAAATTACACAAAGGCCTCTTAGTGTAATTATGATTATACCAGCAAACGAAGGGAGAAATATATGGGAAAACATATGGTAAGGCCTGCCTTACCGTGCTCTAACTCACGTTTCAACCCTTCCGGAACCGGAAGAAAAAAGAAAGAAAAGAATAGGTCACATGACCCGGCATATAAATACGTCAATCCCCCGGTGCCTATTCGGCTATTTTCAACAAGTCTGTAAAAAGAAACAGGGTAACGGAGAAACGCCGCTTGATGGTAAAGGGTGGGCCCATACATTTCTCCATTCGTTTGCTCGTATAATCATAATCACACTAACAGGCCTAAGACGCCGTAGCCCGCGTCCAGGCCCAAGGGAACTGATAGTGAGCCTGCAAGCAAGGCCCGGTATTTTGTACTTTCCGCGTTCGCCCACGAACGCGGCATTCTGATTGGCTGTTTGCTGTTGGATTCTATAATTAGGTCAGTGATTCATCACAAAGGCTCTCGATATTCTCTCGATAAGCTTAAAATTCGAAAATTGATCACTTTTTTCGATTACAAATGGAACAAGAACAGACTGTTTATTGTTTACTTGAAGGAAGAAATGTTTTTGCCGTTATGCCAATGGGGATTGCTTGTCGTGAGGTGTTGGAATAGCAACATTACGACTGGGCTAAACTATAGTAACCTTTACACTTGAGTTTCATTAATTTCAAACAGACTTGATACGTTATATGTTCCTTAAGAAAATGATCTTTTGGCTATGTTGAATGCAGTTGCATGTAAGCCTATTCGAAACACTTTGCGATTTACAAGGCTTCGCTGAGAGAGCGAAACAGAAGACGGTATTAAATTGCCGTTTGAAACGAAACGATCTGGACTCTGAACGCTCTCTTCTTTTGTAGAGTTCTTTACCAAATGAAATAACTGAAATAAATTTCGTACTTTCCGCCGCCAACAAGAAATTAGAGAGTTTACGATTCACGACGCGGCCAGCTCGACGACGCGCTTGCAAGACAAAGAAACACGTCATGCGAGACAAAAGGGATGAATAATTTGTAAATTCAAATGTTTTGTCAACAGCGTTGCCATTCTTGGGACACCGTCAAACGAGTAATTTTTGCGGCTTCCTAGCGATATGAAAGCTCGTTGCGACATAGGAGCTGTTTTATAACGTTGACAGAATGACAACATTAGCTAAAGATCGGAGTAGTTTAGTCAAATTTAAACATTTGTAAGATTATTAAAACATGCTTTAGACAATTAAAGCAGTATAGTTAAATTCCTGTGGATTATTTCAAGCATAATTTGCCTCGACGTCGTCGAGCTGACCGCGTCGTACATCGTAAACTCCCTAGTTTAAGATCTACGACGCGGCCGGCTCAACGACGCGCTTGCGAAAGAAAGAAATCTGTCATGCAAGACAAAAACTGAATAAATTTGTGGTCCCAGGGGTATTCTTAATGGCTTTGTCATGCTCAGCAGAACGTTAAACTAAGCATTATCACGTCTTTCAAGCAACGCGTTCATTTTTTAGCTGAAACTCAGACCGCGTCGTTGAGCCGGCCGCGTCGTAGATCTTAAACTCTCTATTATAAATGCTAATGTGGTCGCACGACTTCCCTCACGATTAGAAGTTTGAGACTGGTTTTCTGTTGAAATTCGTCCTAATTTGCCTGTTCCGATTTTAGTTGGCAATTACTGACTGCGTTGCTTGCTTTTTTGGAGTTAAAACGCAGCCATTAACACATTGTTTAATTAATATATTCTGAATAAGCAGATTTTAAAATGCGAGTTTGTCTGTTAATATTTGGGTGCTGTCATTGGTTCTTTTTTGACAATTGACGCGCGAATGGGGCGTGTTATGAAAAGGGGCGTTTTACAAAATACCGGGCCTTGCTTGCAGGCCCACTATCAGTTCCCTTGGGCCTGCACGCGGGCTAAAGACGCCCTTGTGTAATTTAAATTATACTTCACAAACTCCGGTCGAAATATATGGGAAAACATATGGTAGATTTCAACGTAATAGCTACGAAATGATACTAAATTGCCAAAAACACAAAAGTGCCACTTTAATAAACTACAAAAAGTAGACCATAATTTATAAAGGTTACATGATGAAAACTCAAACTCAACAATAGTTGTCTATGTTCGTCAATATTTAGGATTTTAGAATTGTTTTCGCATAACTGTCAAATGGTTGGTTTGTAATAAAACCGTTGAAGAATATGTCCAGTCACCCATTTTAAGAATGTCCTTTAGTGGTGGCCGTTTCTTAGCAGTAGTTGAAGCTGAGGCTGCTCTTGTGGAATGAGCCTTAATACCAGGAGACGTTATTGTGTCACACAACCATCTGGAAATTGTACTTTTGGAGACAGGGCGATGTAAACGTAGAGTCGAGAAAAACAACTTTTTACCTTCAGGTGGAGTCCGAAACTCACTTGTAGCGTTTCAATATGATTCCAAGCATTTCAAGAGACATTAGGTGCTGCCTTCCATAACACGTGGGAATGCTATCGTTGTGAGAGATCATGGTTTAGTTAGTGTGAAACCATCTGGCTGTTTCTTCAGGAACTGGATATCAAGACCCGAGAGAACAGAGGATCTCTCTGAAGTTTTTTTCTTAGTTAGCAATTTGAGGCATAACTTATCATTATCCCCTAGTGAAGACAAATGTGAAGTTACCCTGGCACATCCCAGGTAGCATGATGAATATTACGGCTTAGAAGGTCATTATTAGCAATGCCCTTCATTAGTCGGATAGCAATAGTGTGTTGTCCAACCGGCTTGCCATCAATCCATGATGTACAGATGATATGGAAGAACGAAGGACGTTTATGGTGCGGTATTGTTGTCAAATTGATCGCTTAGGAAGACTAAACTGTCTCTGACATTTGCCAAAATTGGATTAATTTCTTTGATTGGTGTTTCAGGAATGATTGTATTGCAAAAAATGCCATCTTTAGTTCCAGAACAATATATGTGAAGGAGACTCTCCTCGTGTGACGTTGGTTGCAAAATTACCACAAGTGGCTCCCAGCCCATCTTGGAGGCATCCAATGTGATAATCATTTCGGATGAGGGAGGACAAATTGGACCTCCATTGACCTGATGGATATTCAGAATCCACCATTGCAGTTCGCATAGTGCCAGTCTGCTCAGGTGGACTGTGCCGTGACAACCCCCATTGCTCAACGCTACTTGCTCGATCGGGCACGACTGAAGGTGCCGAAAATGGAGTGGAGCAAGCCATACTGCTGGTCGACAAGACTCTAGAAAGCCCAACAATAGAGATAGAGGATGTAATGATGTTGGGTTTTCCTTCATTAAGGATTTGCACAGGCGAGACGTTTTCGTTCTCTTCTCCGGAGGTAGATAAACTTCATAGTTACTGAATTGATTACGAATCCTAGGAAATCTAGTATCTGGGTTGGTGTCAGAATTGACTTCTCGAAATTGATTATGAACTCGTGTGCTGTCGCAAAATCAAAGGACTTGACGCCACCCGATGGATGTCGTCTAGATAAATCGGAAGTCTCATGTTTCGCATGCGGAGAGATGCCATCACTGGCCTGAGCAATTTTGTGGAAACCCGTGCTGCTGTGTTTAGGCCAAATGGCAGGGCTTGGAACTGATAAACCTGGCGCTGCCAAATGAATTTCAGGTATTTCACCGACTGTTAGATAAGGGCATAAGGCGTCCTTGAGGTCTAACTTGACCATAAAATCCCGTGGATTTATAATTAGTTTTGCTCATAGGCATAGCAAGTTTTCCATTCTATAGGCATAGCAAGTTTTTATTACGAACTCTCTTTGAATTGACTGAGATCTATAAGTGGGCGAAATGAGCCTCCCTTTTTCAGGAATAGGAATCTGCGACAGTAAAATCCGGTTGGAGAGAATTTAGGGGGATAATTGCCCCTTTGTTCAGTAATTATTTAGTTTAGTTATTGCCTCGTTCATTACGTTCAAGTTTACCGTGGGTTTTGTTCGCGGGAACTATAAAGGCAATTTTCCTTTGCAGTCGCTTTCCCTGCGCGGGCCGAGCGAACATTGCTCAACTTTCTCTGTAGTTGTCTATCCTGTAGTTGTCTATCCTGTGCATTTTTTGGCCGTTTGAACGCTCGCGGACACGCCATGAAAGTAGAACTAATACATTCAACTTTCTTGACGTGCCCACGCGACTGATTTTTCACGTGATTAAAATTGGTCGCTCCGCCCGCGCGAGCAAAGCGACCGCAATGGAAAATGGCCTTAAGGGAATTTTCCATTGCAGTCGCTTTGCCCGCGCGGGCGGAGCGAACATTACTCAACTTTCTCTGTACTTGCCTTAAGGCCCAAACAGACCGGACGCGATTCGGCAACGCGACGCGAATTTTCAATTTTCAATGCCATTTACCTTTACTATTTTTCTATGTAGTTCTACTTTCATGGCGTGTCCGCGAGCATTCAGGCGGACAAAAAATGCACAGGTTAAGGCCCACACAGACCGAACGCGTTTGACAACGCGACGCGAATTTTCATTTTTTAAAAACAAATAAAACCGTCAACGGACAAAAATTTTACAAGATATGCAAACAAATAGCTAAAATTGCTTAAGTGGTTACGAATATTTGAAAAACATTCAACTTTCTTGGCGGTCCCGGGCGACTGATTTTTCACGAGATTAAAATTGGTCGCTCCGCCCACGCGAGCAAAGCGACTGCAATGGAAAAATGGCTTTAAGTTTTTGCCACGGTTCCGAGCGGAAATTCAATCGATAACCCCGTACGGTATCTGATTATGGTCTTGATTAAAACTTTGCCACAATTGAAAAAAAAAAAATGAAAAGACAATTTATTATTATCTTTTCACCCTTCCAACTGCGGCAAATTGACGGAGGAAGTCGTGCCATTCCCCGAGTTATTGTTGGGACCAGCTGCGGTTTGTCTGGTCCCACTTGCCGCGAAAATTCGAAGGTCTAGTATTTGTGGAAAAAGATACTCGCTGACCTGACCTGGTTAGGTTCTGAATAGTTATACTTGTTCTCTGGGCGGACAAACGCCGCAGGACTGCCTCCTGAAGAATGAGGTATCGCACTGTAACATTGCTGTTGCAAGTTTTTTGCAAGGCTTCGAGATAATTCGGAATGATTGGCTGCTAAGGAAGGCAGATCTTCCCATTGTGCCTTATCAGGATTAATCGCTCCCAAAATTTTCTTCAGGCGATTCGTTGTCACTATGTGGTTAGCTGAACCCAGCAAACATAGTGATTGTTGAAGGGTGTTTAACAGTTCCTCATTAGAAATCTTGGCCTGATTTTCGAGGCGGTCATGTAGACAACAAAGAGGACCTGCCGTCGCTGCCGAGTTTAGTAATGTGCGTTGAATAAGCGCCAAATCTTTGTCTCGTTGTTCAACGAATTTTTTGCGGTTGGCGGGAATATAATTCAGAATCTGTTTGTCCAGTAAAGGAGCAACACATGCTTCAGCTTCGGGGAGAGAACTTTCTTCGATTATATATAGGCGTCTACGCATGTTTTTCTCAAGAAATTTGACAAAGGGATCTGAATGAGACCATCGTCGCTGAGATGTACTCTCAGGGTCAAAGAACTCGCATGAAGTTTCTTCCTCAGAAACGTCAAAGTTCGGGTTGGTGATTTCGTTTATATTTGTCGGCTCAACGCCGTCTAAAGGTGGCAAAGAGCCAGCTAAAGGAGCCTCAATGGCGGGATTGTTATTAACAATTAACAACAATATTGTCGAATTCCTTCGGCGAGTCCGGAATTGACAGTTGATCGTCGTCGCATTCGCCAGAATAGACAGATTTAGAAAAGACGACGCGACCTCAAAGACGACGTGAAAATGACGTGTACACCTCGCGTTCACTTCCGGGTTTTAATCTGGGACGGCTTGTTTGTCTTTTTCGAAGCAAATTTTTGTTTTCTTGTTTCCTGCTCATTCCTGTATTGTTTTCCATCAGTTGTCAAGTTATGTGCAAGAAAAAGGCTATATAATACTGGCCAAGTGTTTCCTGATGAATTAGTATGAACATTCAATATTAAGTTTTTTTTAGAAAAAGACATATATTTCGGTATTTTGAAAAGTGAACTTTGTTGCATCATTTGGAATAAATACTATAGCTGCAGGTATTGTTTACGAGCTAAATGCTTTAGTTTGTAGCCTATTCAATCAAGTTTGTCAACTGTTTAGTATAAATAAGGCACCAGCGCTTATATTGGTAAAATTTAATACTGTTTAAGATCATTTTTCACACTGGAAAGCGTTTTTTTACTTCCCCTACTTTTTCGCACTGTTGTGACAGAGCAACTAAAACTGATTGAGTTTTTACTGCTTTTAGTTGCTTTTATTCTTCTATCTTCCCAAGTTTTCCTGATTTTAAACAGTTTTTAATATAACTTCACTTCAGTTTGTTTTAAAATGTTTGTTTTGGTGAAGAATACTAGCGGTATTGAAGTGGTTATTAACAATGCTTGCAGTTTTGTTGATTTGTTATGGCGACCGAAAGTATTTGTCAAAAATTAACACGTTCAAAATTTAGCGAAATACGAGAAAAACAACCTTGTCAATGAAAAACATTTAACTAGAATCATTAATCAATACTTGGGGAACAAAATAGGATGAGTTTTATAATGCATACTCTCATATTTTTTTCAAAAGAAGCATAAATCTGTGACGTTCTAGAGAGGACGTGAAAATTGTATTTTCGCGTCGTGAAATTGTCCAAGGCGACGTCGCAAATGAGAAGCTGACGATAGTTGGCGCCAAATGACGCCATCCACGTCGTCTTTGAGGTCGCGTCGTCTTTTCTAAATCTGTCTAATACTGGGACGTTGTACCAGAGTTTTCGTTCAAATTTGACTCAATGGCAGTTACACGAGTGGTCCAGGCCACAAACTGTCGTTTCCTCGTTGACGCCAGGGCCAATGTTATTTTCCCGCCTTCGCTTGTGTTGATCTTGTCGATGACCTCGATTCTCTGGGTCTTTTGACCTAGATCTTTCGCTTGGAGACGGCGTACGATCACTACGATGACGTTTACGATTAGATTTATCAGGCATCCTGTATACCTGAAGCTCAAAAGTGAAATAAAGGCTTAAAAAGTTCACAAAACTTACCTTACGAGTGTACACGCGTGAGTGAGCACGAAGAAAAAGCCGATTAGGCACCGGGGATTGAGGTATTTATATGCCGGGTCATGTGACCTGTTTTTCTTTCTTTTCTCTTCCGGTTCCGGAAGGGTTGAAATGTGAGTTAGAGCACGGTAAGGCAGGCCTTACCATATGTTTTCCCATACATTTCGACCGGAGTTTGTGAGTAAAATTAAATAAGTTTTGTCTAACGTTTCGGTTTCCTACACAAAACCATTTTCAAAGACTTGAACGTTTGTTCATTTTATCCGTCGATGTTTATCTTGCGTCAGCTGCACGATTGGGTGATTGTCTTCGCGTGCGTTCACAATCGTTCATTGGTAATTAAACTATAATACGCGTCTGGCATTTCGCGGTATATGTTAATGCTGTCCTTCTCGCTCTTCGTATGACAGCTTTCCAAAAACATTCTCTAATTATAATTTGATGCGTATTCCAAGCAGGCTTCCCAATCCATTTCGTGTCTTGTTGCCATATGATGAACTGCAATACTGTTACCATAGGCAGCCCAAAAATGTGTGGTGACCATTTTTACCCTCGCGCGTGACGCTCGGGCGTGCATCGAGTCTACTTTGTTTATTACTATGACATATGTCATAATAATAAACAAAGTAGACTCGATGCACGCCCGAGCTCCACGCGAGAGGGTAAAAATGTTCAGCACGCGTTTTTGGGCGCCTATGCTGTTACTAGCGTCTTTATTTGCTATGCAGCGCTTATGTTCTTTAATTCGGCATTCCAAAGTTCTTCCAGTTTCCCCAAGATTAGCTGGGCACTCAGCGCACGCTATTTTGTAGACTGTTCCCACCTGAGAATTATTTGGTGATGGATCTTTCACTCTGGTTAGAACATCCCGTAAAGTCGTCGTAGGTTTATGGGCCACTGAGATGTTGTAGGATCTCAAAATCCGCGCAATTCGCTCTGACGTGCCTTTGACGTACGCCGGAATGGTGGCAATGACTTTCTTATCTTCACTCGTACTGGATATCTCATTATCTCAAACCACTGTTGTTGGTTTGCTGAATCGCTCGATAACGCTGCGTACAAGTGGTTTAGGGTAGTTGTTAACGTCGAAAAGTTCATGAAAAACAACGGAAACGTAATGAACAGCTAACATTTTAAAGAGGCCAATATACTCAAGGTTATACTGTTCCGTTGCTCAAACTCCAAAACTGTACGGACTGCCCAAGATTCACAAAGAGAATACACCATTGAGACCAATCGTTTCGTTCTGTCACGTCAACTTATGAACTGTCGGAATATCTTGCGAACATCCTTAAACCATTAACCGAGCAATCCAGCCGCCGTTTAGTCAATCTCCAAGGACTTACTTTGGTCAATTCCGAGGAGGTAACCAAAATCAGGAATGTGCGATTAAGTGAAGATCACGAACTCGCTTCTTTCGACGTGAAATCTTTATTTACCAGTATCCCTTTAGAGCTAGCAATCGAAAGCGTAAAAGAGTCATTAGCCAACTACAGTGACGAGCTTCCTATCCCTAAAGAAGTAATTGATATCCTTACCCTTTGTCTACAATCTACGTTTTTCCAATACGATGGGAATTTTTACCAACAACTTCATGGCACGGCCATGGGTTCTCCAGTCTCAGTTGTCACAGCAGAGATGGTAATCCAGCGATTGGAGGAGAAGGTATTAGGTACTTACACCAACCCTCCACCTTTTTGGTTCCGATACGTCGATGACACCATGACAAGTTTGCACAAAGATGAAAAGAACAACTTTCTTGAACACCTAAATCAGCAGAATCCAAGTAACCAGTTTACGATTGAGCCAGAATTAAACGGGAAAATTGCGTGCCACCAGACCCGGCAACACCCTCAAAACAAGCGTGTACAGGAAACCTACCAATACTGACCGTTTGTTAGATAATTCGTCGTACCATCCAGCCTCACATAAATCAGCCACTATAAAAAACTTTGGTTAAGAGAGCACACTTAGTCTGTATTTCAAGTGAAGATCTTAAAACAGAATTGCAACGCCTGAATGAAATTTTCGACGTTAAGAACGACCCTAAACCATTTGTACACAGCGTTACCGAGCGATTCAGCAAACCACAGTGAGCAAACCAACAGCAGATAATGAGATATCCAATACGAGTGAAGATAAGAAAGTCATTGCCACCATTCCGGCGTACGTCAAAGGCACGTCAGAGCGAATTGCGCGGATTTTGAGACCCTACAACACCTCAGTGGCCCATAAACCTACGACGACTTTACTGGATGTTCTCACCAGAGTGAAAGATTCATCACCAAAGAGTTCTCGGGTGGGAACAGTCTACAGAATTGCCCTGCTAGCTATCTTGGGGGAAACTGGAAGAACTTTGGAATGCCGAATCAAAGAACATAAGCGAAATAAACACGCTAGTAACAGTATTGCAGTTCATCATATGGCAACAAGGCACGAAATGGATTGGGAAGCCTGCTTGGAATACGCATCAAATTATAATCAGAGAATGTTTTTGGAAAGCTGGCATACGAAGAGCGAGAAGGACAGCATTAATGTATGCCGCGAAATGCCAGACGCGTATTATAGGTTAATCAAAGAGTAAAGATATAATAAGTTCTTTGTATGTTTGCATAATATATAGTTTTGTTTGTGGAAACACCACGTAAATTTATTACTACACTTTTGTATATAAAAAGAGCGTGTGAATTAAATAAGTCACATATTATTAGCACTGTTGAAAGCTTTGCAGTAATAAATTTACGTGGTGTTTCCACAAACAAAATTATTATAGTAAAGATATACTTCCTCTGTGGTTTAATTGCCAATGAACGAGCGCGCGCAGAATGCGAACGCACGCGAAGACAATCACGCAATCGTGCAGCTGACGCAAGAAAAACATCAACGGATAAAATAAACAAACGTTCAAGCACAAGAATAAGAAGGTACAGCAGAAGTGTAACTCGAGTTAATTCCCTTATTGTTTTACATTCACGAAAATTTTAACTCGCTCACGCCATCCTGGCTAGTACAACCGGAAGTTTTTATCAGGTTTTGGTAGGTATAAAATGCCGGTTGTACTAGCCAGGATGGCGTGATTGATGACGAATCGCTTGTAAAAACGCGGACAAACAAATACTTGCTTGAGTTACACTTCTGCTATACCTTCTTATTCTGTGGTTTAAGTCTTTAAAATTTTGTAATAATCTAGAAGAGCAAATAAAACAAACAAAAAATGTATTATGTTTGCTATTTCGCTGTCGTCTGTCGTCATACAGTCGTTACAATGCAAATTTTAAATTGGACCAATCAGTGTTCGCTATTCGTTTTGAGATCAATGAGGATGACCACCCACGTACAGTAACCCGCGTCCGCGATCATTGATGAACTTTAGATTTCGCTATGACGAGCCAGACAGCTCCAGGTTCGATTTCAACCTGGAGCTGGAACGACTAGTTTGTAAAAAAACTGCTTTGGTCGCTTAACCACCAATGGAAATCCAATTTTTTGGAAATACCATTTTTACTTGTCATATTCCTTAGTACGTAATATTTCACACATCTTGAAAGTTGATTTCTCATGTCGGTGACAAATGCTATAGTGTTCTCATGAGTTGCTCATGGTGGATATATATCCCAAAGTTTCAAATGCTGTAAAAATAGGTACGCACTGCGCACATGTGGCTAGCCTATTCAGCATATATTTATATAAAATAGCGCGTGGAAATTATTCTGCAGAATTAAATAAAATCCGTATTATAGAGCATTTACCCAGCTTTTACGAAGTTGTAAACATTCATTGTGATCCAAAATTAATAATTACAATAGAGTAATGGTCAAAATAAAACAGATGCAGCATCTTTCTTGCAATGCCAACAAATGGCTATAACAATCACTCGATTTAAAAGCAATGGTTGATAGCAATGGTACAGCCAACAATATATTATTGAGTCATAATTTAATTTAATTAATAAATGTTTTGTTTTAATAATAAGCATATGATGTCAATTTATTGCTTTTCAAAATTTGCATCTACAAAAATATAGGGCCATATAGTAAGATGTATTGTTAATGCATGTCTAAACAATCCAGTAATTCATTAAGATTTCATTGCATGGGTTTCTTGTTATAAATATATTCTGGTATCTGGTTTAAAAGTTATTAGCTTTTCTTGAATTGCTGGCATCGCAGACTTCATAAAACCTTTAAATTCAAAGTTCTTCAATAATATAATATTTAATACTAGATAGAATTTAAACATTTTTTTTATAATTGTTTGTAAGATCTAACAGCATCGGAATTTTATTTATAATGAACTCATCCGACCAATCTATCTATCATGTCATCACCACTAAAACGTTTGTCTGACACTTGTACTGCCCTGCTATTTGCATATTCTGATCTTCCTATATTATCCAATATTATCACCAGTCACCTATTATCAACAAATTGTCCAAAATTCATGCATTATTGCATCACGGCACCATGATTTTGAATCGTGCTTTTATCTGCGAAGTGTTTAAAAAGAACAAAATATTTAGCTAAGGCAGATCATAAGACTGAAATTTTGTAAATGATGCAGGTATAAATTTAAACAAAACGACATTTAACTGTAGCTATAAAAGTATAAACATGCTACTCATTCAATTGACACTTCATGCTGTTAAATGCTGGAAAGAAAGGTCGAAACTTGTAGATATGATCTCAGCACAATGGCTGTGGGTTTGCTTTTTCATATACCCTCACAACTGCAAGGTTCAGTGTTTTATGGTGATTGCACTGATCTTCAGGGGCCGGTTGTTCAAAACTGGGTTAGCTTATCCCTAGGTTAACGCAAAATTCAAATCAAACTTCCTGACAGCTTGTCTATAAATTTGGAGATATTTCTTCAGAGATCTTGTCTGGATCGATAAGAGTTGACTTCTCTGAAGTTTTGAAATAAACAGACGTGCAGAAATATACAAACTAAAACAGCAGGTTAAATTTTAACCCAGGGTTAGCGCTAACCTACCTTTGAACAACCGGCCCCAGGGGCGTAGCGAAGTATCTGAAGTTGGGGGGAGGTTAGAGGATTTTACCTGAAATTTGAACTTCAATGTTAAAAATTTACCTGATCATGATGTGTAATAATTATAATAGAGCTCTTTTTGATTGATATCCACTATCATACTCAGTTTCCAAAGAAAATTAGGGGGCTCTGGGAGCCCCAAAATTTTTCTTACATTTTTGAAGCTCCAGGACTGCATTTCTGGCGCTTTTTAGCTAAAGCAAATTTGCAAACAAATAACATTTTAACTAACAGTATAAACAAAATGCATTTCCACGCGATTATTTCCATCTACAAGATTCTTCAACTGTACGTAAACACACTAACATTTTAACTAACAGTAAACAAAATACATTTCCACTCGATTATTTCCATCTACAAGATTCTTCAACTGTACGTAAACAGACTGAGCTTCCATTGCACGGTGTGTGAAATTGTGGTGGGAGACAATCCTTGAACAATAGATCTCAACAATAGCACCCATATTTGCAGTCAGAGCGATGTCAGTGACTACAATAGTAATATAAAATAGTCCAACCTGTTTTCGGTGTTTAGTAATAGACAACTCCCATTATAGATTACTTTTTTATTTTAGGAAAAAAAGTATATTCCCGGAAAGAGCATACTAAAATGAGTAAAATTGCAAAGTTTGGTTGCGAAATGTTGTAAAGTGCGGAAAATATAGCCTTGCAAAGTTCGCAAATTTTGTATACATTTGTATTGCGTGCGGAAATTAGAATACAAAAGTATAAAAAATTTGCAAGGTTATATTTTCCGCATTTTACAACATTTCGCAACCAAACTTTGCAATTTTATGAGGTGTGGATAGGGACAAAAATGCAATTGGATCGGGACAAAAATACAATTGGATCGGACAGTGTTTAATTAAAGCGGGCTGAAAGCCATTGGGTGTTAAACAATTCAATCGGGCTTTAAACAATTCAATCGGGCTTTAAACAATCGGGCGTTAAACAATTCAATCGGGCGTTAAACAATTCAATCGGGCGTTAAACAATTCAATCGGGCTTTAAACAATTCAATCGGGCTTTAAACAATGCCATCGGGTGTTAAACAATTAGATCGGGCATAATCAGTCGGGCTGAAAGCCATCGGGTGTTAAACAATTAGATCGGGCATAATCAGTCGGGCTGAAAGCCATCGGGTGTTCAACAATTAGATCGGGCATAATCAGTCGGGCTTAAAGCCATCGGGTGTTAAACAATTAGATCGGGCATAATCAGTCGGGCTGAAAGCCATCGCTATAATACTTGGCATTACCGGTACCTGAGAAGACCCTCATGAGAAGACCCCAAATGCACGAGAGCGCCCCTACTATATATGGTATAGATGGCCTTATATGTATATACAGTATGTAATATGAACTGTGTAGAATCAACCACAACATACGCACTACAGACGACTCTCAAATATATATACAATATACTATTTTGAATTATTATTTACTGAGTTGTTGACTTTTTCACTTCTCAATTATAAACTTAGAGCACAGATTGACCATGGCATTATGTTAATTTAACACGACCAGCCTGTGGATATTGTGGCAGCGTTATATGCCAGCGTAAATTTCACAAAACGCGCGTGACGGCGCGTCAACAGCAGTATAACTATGGCATAGCTAATGCTAAATAAGAAAGAATAATATAATTGCTTGAATGTCTGAAAGATTTCAATTCGTAATTCAATTTGATCTTCTTCGGCAAGACGGCAATTTGATCTTCTTCGGCCTGTCTCCTTGGAATTCATATCAAAACTTCAATCAATTTGACTTATTTCTTCTCCTTGTAGCAGGAATGAGAAGGATAGAGTTAGAGGGAAATTAGTCTCGCATTGATTAATTTCCACGATAGAAATGTAGATAGAATTAAATTCCGAAATTTAGGAAATATTACCTGGTAACCGAATAAACAGTAGTAGGCAGAGATTGTTACACTTTCTCAAACGCTTTGAAACTTAGGAAATATTACCTAACCACTGAGTAAAGAAACATATTTAAATTTTAGATTGATTGGATGAAAACTGCATGATGGTTATGTAAATCTGGTCAATATTGCAGCCAAGCCCTATATATACTATATATAGAGAGTACTAGCATCTGCATGACCCGAGTAGGCAGAGATTGTTACATTTTCTCAAACGTTTTGAAACTTAGGAAATATTACCTAACCACTGAGTAAAGAAACATACTTAAATTTTAGATCGATTCGAGAAAAGCTGATGCTTATGTAAATCTGGTCAATATTGCAGCCAAGCCCTAATTATACTATATATAGAGTATTAGCATCTGCATGACCCGAGTAGGCAGAGATTGTTACATTTTCTAAAACGTTTTGAAACTTAGGAAATATTACCTAACCACTAAGTAACGAAACATATTTAAATTTTAGACTAATTCGATAAAAGCTGATGGTTATGTAAATATGGTCAATTGCAAATATTGCAGCCATATACTAGCATCTGCATGACCCGTGTAGGCAGAGATTGTTACATTTAATTTCTCAAACGTTTTGAAACTTAGGAAATATTTTCTAACCAGTGAGTAAAGAAACATATTTAAATTTTAGATTGATTCGATAAAAGGTGATGGTTATGTAAATCTGGTTAATATTGCAGCCAAGCCCTATGTATACTATATATAGAGCACTAGCATCTGCATGACCCGGGTAGGCAGAGATTGTTACATTTTCTCAAACGTTCTGAAACTTAGCAAATATTACCTAACCACTGAGTAAAGAAACATATTTAAATTTTAGACTGAATCGATAAAAGCTGATGGTTATACAAATCTGGTCAATATTGCAGTGAAGCCCTATATATACGATATATAGAGACCCTATATTGCCATTGGCATCTGAATGACTCGAGTAGGCAGAGAATGTTGCATTTTCTCAATCTTTCTGAAATTTGTAAATGTTGTAGAATATAACCGAGGTCAAAGAAGCATAGTTATTTCCGTCAATTTAACTGATATATTTTTTGTGTAGCAGCAGCAAGAAAAGGGGGGACTGATCAGGCTCCCTTTCCAGCGAAGGGGGGCCTAATTAGTCTCCCATTGATTGTGGTTAGATAGAGATTGTTGTATTTTGTCAATCTCTCTAAAATTAAGGAAATATTATGTAAATAGTGAGAGAAAAAAGTGTATTTGAATTTTAGGTTGCTTGGGTGAAAGCTGATGGTTATGTAAATCTGGTCAAATTTGCTATCAAGCCCTACATATACGATATATAGAGTACTAGCATATGCGTGACTCGAGTAGGCAGAAATTGTTGCATTTTCTCAAACGTTTGAAATTTAGGAAATATTACCTAACCACTGAGTAACGAAACATATTTAAATTTTAGATTGATTCGATAAACAGCCTCGTTTTGATGCGTTATGAGAAAAGAGGTTTTCTGTTAATTGTAACCTTGGAATTTGATCGATTCTTTTCAGATTTACTGAGTATGATCCCAGGGATGTAGTCATTACTCCCACAACCGCTGACCAAAAAAAATTTAAACCGGGGGCTGCTAGGTCAAATTTTTCGATTAATCCACTTGCCGGAAATAAAATTTATTTTTGAAGATTAAATATCATACATAGACCCCCTGCACATTTCGTGATAAAATATCTTGAAAAAAAAATAGGTTCTTCATGGTGAAAACGCGTACAAGGTTTTTCGCCCAAAAAACCATTCTGGACGCGTTTTCACCACGAAGGACCTATTTTTTGTTAAACATATATTAACAAAAAAGTTAGTATAGGGCATAGGGCTTCTGCATCACGTGCCAGTAACTTAAAAGAACATGTACTAGAGCAAATAACTCCAAATCCGCCAATCGGATAACAATTAAGTCCACTTCCGGTTTGTGGAAAGAGCTGAAAATTGTACAACTGGTAGAGCGGCGACAACTGATTGGTGGCATGGGCGTGGTTTCGTTACTTAAGGTATCACTGGGCCGTTATTAACGGTTAACGAAAAATTGCTTTAAAACGCTCAACAAGGTGTCGTATGAAAGGTCTCGGTCTAACTAACCGAACTGTCGTGATTATAACGAAAAATATTAAAATCCGTCCCAGCAAGCTTCGCGAACGTAAAAAAAAATTTGCGTTTGGGACCATGTTCAGAGACAACACCCTACCACGCGCTTTAATGAAATCTGTTCAAATTTCGTGAAAGAACTAAGGGCACGTTAGTCTTTTGTGCCAGTGGCAAAACGCACAAAAAGTCACGTGACAACTAGTAAATTTTCTTGGCTGATTTCCAAAAAACATAATAGCAGGTGAAATGTTGTGTTTTAAATAGTTACTAAAGCGGTCGACTTGTCAAGAAGTAACATGGGACAAAGGATACTCGACCAGAAATTCACACCAAAATAGCCTCGTTCTGATGCGTGAGGTGTAAAGAGGTTCTTTTGTCTATTGTGACCTGACAATTCAGTCGCTTGTCTGGAAATTTGGTAAGCATAATACAGAACACATACCTATTCTTACCACGAAATTTGAGCCGAAGGAACTGAAACCGGAGGGAGCTAGATCAAGTTCGCCATTTTTCGACTCGCAGAAAACACCTTTCAAACGGAAAAAAAATATGTTCCCTTTGGCCAATTTTGATGAGACATATATCATTCGAACGAGCGTCCGACACTCTATAATTCTAGCTAAAAATAAATATCAACCCTACCAATTCCGGGGGGGGGTGTGTAGGGAAAAAATTGTTCACCCACCCCCCGGATTTTTTTTAAATCTGATTAGTGGGCGTTGATCAGCGTACGAAACTCTATATACCACCAAAGTTTTATGTCCATAGCTATCTTGGAACTGTTTGAAGTCTTCGTAGCGTTTTGGGAAAATAAGATCAGGGTAGGTCTGTGAAACATTTCCCCCATTTTTTTGGCTAAAAAAATCTCCAGGTCAATTAACGTTTTTGTGGATTGTGAGCTTGGAATTTGGTGAATTCGTTTCAAGATTGGTCAGTATGATCCAAGGCCTATAGCCATTCCTTCCACAAGCGCTGAGTGAACGAAAATTAAACCGGGGGGGATGATAAGTGACATTTTTCGATTTTCACACTTGCCGGCAATAAAATTAATTTTTGAAGATTAGATATCATAGATAAACTCCCTGCGCATTCCTACATAAAATATCTTAAAAAAAATAGGTTCTTCATGGTGAAAACGCGTCCCGAAAAGTGAAAATATGCCATTTTCGAAGGGCGTTTCCTCGCAAGGAAAGACATGTGGCCCAATATTTTTTTTCTCAGTATATCTATGTTGTAGTAGAATAGGTATTGCTAATGTATATTTAAGAAATATACATTCTTGATAGTGAAAATCCCTAACGCAAACTTGAAAAATCTGGTTTTTCGCCCAAAAAAACATTCTGGACGCGTTTTCACCACGAAGAACCTATTTTTTGTTTAACATATATTAACAAAAAAGTTAGTATAGGGCGTAGGGCTTCTGCATCACGTGCCAGTAACTTAACAGAATATGTACTGGAGCAAATAACTCCAAATCCGCCAATCGGATAACAATTAAGTCCACTTCCGGTTTGTGGAAAGAGCTGAAAATTGTACAACTGATAGAGCGGCGACAACTGATTGGCGGCATGGGCGTGGTTTCGTTACTTAAGGTGTCACTGGGCCGTTATTAACGGTTAACGAAAAATTGCTTAAAAACGCTCAACAAGGTGTCGTATGAAAGGTCTCGGTCTAACTAACCGAACTGTCGTGATTATAGCGAAAAATATTAAAATCCGTCCCAGCAAGCTTCGCGAACGTAAAAAAAAATTTGCGTTTGGGACCATGTTCAGAGACAACACCCTACCACGCGTTTTAATGAAATCTGTTCAAATTTGGTGAAAGGACTAAGGGCACGTTAGTCTTTTGTGCCAGTGGCAAAACGCACAAAAAATCACGTGACAACTAGTAAATTTTCTTGGCTGATTTCCAAAAAACATAAACCAGGTGAAATGTTGTGTTTTAAATAGTTACTAAAGCGGTCGACTTGTCAAGAAGTAACATGGGACAAAGGACACTCGACCAGAAATTCAGACCAAAATAGCCTCGTTCTGATGCGTGAGGTGTAAAGAGGTTCTTTTGTCTATTGTGACCTGATAATTCAGTCGCTTGTCTGCAAATTTGGCAAGCATAATACAAAAGACATAACTATTCTTGCCATGAAATTTGAGCAGAAAGAACTGAAACCGGGGGGAGCTAGATCAAGTTCGCCATATTTCGACTCGCCGAAAACACCTTTAAACGGAAAAAAAAATATGTTCCCTTTGGCCAATTTTGATGAGACATATATCATTCGAACGAGCGTCGGACACTCTATAATTCTAGCTAAAAATAAATATCAACCCTACCAATTCCGGGGGGGGAAGGGAAAAAATTGTTCACCCACCCCCCGGATTTTATTTTTTTTAATCTGATTAGTGGGCGTTGATCAGCGTACGAAACTCTATATACCACCAAAGTTTTATGTCCATAGCTATCTTGGAACTGTTTGAAGTCTTCGTAGCGTTTTGGTAAAATAAGATCAGGGTAGGTCTGTGAAACATTTCCCCCATTTTTTTGGCTAAAAAAATCTCCAGGTCAATTAACGTTTTTGTGGATTGTGAGCTTGGAATTTGGTGAATTCGTTTCAAGATTGGTCAGTATGATCCAAGGCCTATAGCCATTCCTTCCACAAGCGCTGAGTGAACGAAAATTAAACCGGGGGGTGATAAGTGACATTTTTCGATTTTCACACTTGCCGGCAATAAAATTAATTTTTGAAGATTAGATATCATAGATAAACTCCCTGCGCATTATTACATAAAATATCTTTAAAAAAAAATAGGTTCTTCATGGTGAAAACGCGTCCCGAAAAGTGAAAATATGCCATTTTCGAAGGGCGTTTCCTCACAAGGAAAGACATGTGGCCCAATATTTTTTTTTCTCAGTATATCTATGTTGTAGTAGAATAGGTATTGGTAATGTATATTTAAGAAATATACATTCTTGATAGTGAAAATCCCTAATGCAAACTTGAAAAATCTGGTTTTTCGCCCAAAAAAAACATTCTGGACGCGTTTTCACCACGAAGAACCTATTTTTTGTTTAACATATATTAACAAAAAAGTTAGTACAGGGCGTAGGGCTTCTGTATCACGTGCCAGTAACTTAAAAGAACATGTACTGGAGCAAATAACTCCAAATCCGCCAATCGGATAACAATTAAGTCCACTTCCGGTTTGTGTAAAGAGCTGAAAATTGTACAACTGATAGAGCGGCGACAACTGATTGGTGGCATGGGCGTGGTTTCGTTACTTAAGGTGTCACTGGGCCGTTATTAACGGTTAACGAAAAATTGCTCAAAAACGCTCAACAAGGTGTCGTATGAAAGGTCTCGGTCTAACTAACCGAACTGTCGTGATTATAGCGGAAAATATTAAAATCCGTCCCAGCAAGCTTCGCGAACGTAAAAAACAATTTGCGTTTGGGAACATGTTCAGAGACAACACCCTACCACGCGTTTTAATGAAATCTGTTCAAATTTCGTGAAAGGACTAAGGGCACGTTAGTCTTTTGTGCCAGTGGCAAACCGCACAAAAAATGACGTGACAACTAGTAAATTTTCTTGGCTGATTTCCAAAAAAACATAAAGCAGGTGAAATGTTGTGTTTTAAATAGTTACTAAAGCGGTCGACTTGTCAAGAAATAACATGGGACAAAGGATACTCGACCAGAAATTTAGACCAAAATAGCCTCGTTCTGAAGCGTGAGGTGTAAAGAGGTTCTTTTGTGTATTGTGACCTGACAATTCAGTCGCTTGTCTGCAAATTTGGCAAGCGTAATACAGAACACATACCCATTCTTGCCATGAAATTTGAGCAGAAAAAATTGAAACCGGGGGGAGCTAGATCAAATTCGCCATATTTCGACTCGCCGAAAACACATTTAAACGGAAAAAAAAATATGTTCCCTTTGGCCAATTTTGATGAGCCATATACCATTCGAACGAGCGTCGGGCACTCTATGATCCGATATCAACCCTACCCATTCCGGGGGGGTGGGGTGTAGAAAAAACAATTGTTCACCCCCCGGATTTTTTCCCCCAAAATCTGAATAGAGGGCGTTGATCAGCGTAAAAAACTGTATATACCACCAAAGTTTCATCTTCATACCTATTTTGCATGTCCTTGAAGTCATCATGGGTTTAGGTAAAAAACTGCCTCGCTACACAAAACACCTCCCTCATTTTTTTGGCTACACCAAATTTTCCTAGCTAATGAAATTTTGGGGCTTTTAGTATGTTAATAAGGGCCTCAAATGGTACATAACCCGCTTATCAGAACCCAGGTCGGACTTAACCGGACGGAGATAGCAATGATGTCCCTTCGTTGATTTTTTTTGACGAATTGTACGTAGCAGGGCCCCCTTAAGGGGGTTAGGACCCAAACCTCTATGGGGTATGTAGGGCACCCCTAGGCAACCCCCCACCAAGTTTGGAGTCATTTGAAAATATCCATTTCCAATAGGCTAAGTTTTCCAAAAATCAACGAAGGGACAATAGGACCATCTTAAATGGAAAGGATTTCAAGCTTTTTTTCTCATGGGCTATGCAAAGAGAAACAGAACATCCTTCTTCAACACATGTGCGAAAAACAATTTTGGATTTTGATCAATAAATGGAAATGAGCATTAACACGAAAACGAGGCTCCAGGTCATGGAGCCTCGTTTTCGTGTTAAAGCTTATTTCCACAATTATTGCTCAAAATAAAGAATCCTTTTTCATGCTTGCGTTGAAGGATGTTTTGCTTCTCTGTGCAAAGCCCATGAGAAAAAAGCTTGAAATCCTTTCCATTTAAGGTGGTCCTAAGTTGAAAACGGTGTAGTTGTGACGTAATTATCGAAAGGGTGTATTTTATCAATCTTTCTGAAATTTAGGCAATTTCATTCAATAACCGAGACTAGAAGTATTCTTATTTAATTCTCCGTGTGAAAGCATGCAGCAACAATTCAAAAACGGAAAGGGGGCCTGAACAGGCTCCTTGTCCATTGAAAGGGGGACTATTTAGTTTCCCTTGATCTTGACGAAAAGTGACAACATTTGTTTCTTCAATTTTCAATCATAATCACGAATTTGAATTGAATTGAATTGATAGTAATAATTGTATTGAGCACATTTACCTTACAATTTTAAGAATTTTGGATAATTTCTTCTCAATGCAAATTTAATGGTGGAGCTCTTACTTCACGTGTAAAATGGGGTTCATTTTCAATGTGTCCTACTAATATAATAGTACAATATATTGATGCCACTTCAGGTAATGGTCGCGAGTAATTCACAAGGAAAAACTTCGTATTTCTTTTATTTATACACTAGTCCTGTGTCGATATTACTCAAATGTCATCCAAAAATATGGTAAATTTAACGAATCGGAAAGAGCACTAATCAGCCTCCTTCCCACGGAAGCCGGCGTAAAATACGGATTAATTAGTCGCCAATTCAGATCTTGACAAAAAATAAGAACAATAATATCGTATATGTTTTTAAAATGATAACATACAAAAAGTGGTTACGAGCCGCCGAGGTGAGTGGGTTATAGGTAAACGTATAAACTGGAGAAACTGCGTGGTTCAGTGGGGTTTAAACAAGGCTCTCGTCTAACCAAACACCAATCAGTGGGGTTCCTAAGGAAAAAAACTCACCGTACCAGAACATTATATATAATTATTCACAAAGATCTGGGGAACTTTTCGTGAATATAAACTTGACCTACTTTATTTTAAAGTATTTTTCTTTCCAGACTTTAATAATAATTAAACAAACTACATACAATGAGAAAATGACAAATGTTTGTATGCATGCCTTATTATTGCGTGGTCTCCATATCTCGATGAGATCAAGCATGTATTCATTAATCACTCTTTGTAGTATTTTGGAGAGATTAGTTAGTGAAATTATGAAAATGACGATTTGCTGATGCTGTTTTTTAGGTGATTGGGCATCCGGTGCCTGTCCACATAACATTATTTTATACAATTATCTTTGTTGTTAGAGCGAGGGTCCTCAGGATTTACTAAGATCGTTACGACATCCACCAACAGTAAACATTTCTGACATTCCAACTCGTTTGGCGACTTTTGTGAACCACATTGAACCCAGTTTTTTAATCCAACTAATGAACAGTGGTTCCATTCCGCGCAACAACATCGTTGGCAAAAGATGGTAAACTCCAGAAGTACTTAGAATGGAAGTATACTTCAGCCCACACTTATGTTAGCGATAGGTCACATGGGATAATGGAGCTCTACAGCCTGCAGGATCGGTTTCACGAAAACATCCAACTGAATGGTGTGCTAAGACGCTTATCGATCGATCCTCAAATTCACGCCAACGTAAACAGCGAATCACATGAGCTGCACCAAATTAATTCCTGAACATGATCAAAGCCACCCATGTCTTCATGAAACGACTTCTTGTAGATCTGCGAAATGAAAGAAAAACCAGCAAACCTGAATGGAGTAATAATATTAACTTTAAAGTGTAGTATTTTAATTTTGGGATAGGTAATAGAACCTCTACATGCGTCTTGGACCTTTGGTTAGTGGTTTATACTTATAAGCATTATTAATTTGATGGTTTCTTATATTTTCAATGGGGTCTGGAGAGTGGACCATGCCGTGAAATATTGTA
>CACRXK020005106.1:0-29215 GCA_902702795.2 Paramuricea clavata
TCTTCACAAACATCTTGCATGCTTGATTGCTTAGCAACTGAAATGTCCTCGTCCTGCTTACATATCTGCTTGCATAATTCCTTCATAACATCGCCCGCTTTCTCGCCATCAAGATACAACAAGTTTTTATTCTTTTTCCATATTATTACCGAATCATCAAAGGTAAATAGCTTTTTGTCACCGCCAGGTTGAGACCATGTTCCATTGAGCTGCAGATCTTCGCTAACAAACCGCTTTAGGCATTCAAAATCGCCAGCCCATGCAAAGCATAACTTGTCTCTTAATTTTGTCGCCATAAGTAGGTCATTTGGTCATAAAACCAGTGCAAAGAATCCTCAAATATCACTTAGTGTTATCACAAACAATTACTTATGTTACTTTAAACCAAGATGCCGCATGTTTAGCGACTAGTGGAAAATAAGGATAAAACTTATCGAGGTTACGGACGACACAGGAGTAATTCGAGATTATATTGGCATGACATCAAACACGTTTAACAAACGTTTTTACAACCACAAGACCTCATTCAAAGATACCAGCTATGTTAAATCCACTGAGCTGTCCAAACACATTTGGAATTAACTTGAAAAACAAGAAACGTACATTCAACATCAAGTGGTCCATTCTGAAGCAAGCATCACCTTATCGCAGCGGCGCAAAAAGTTGCAACCTATGCCTCCAAGAAAAACTGGAAATTTTAAAAGGTGACAAGAAAAGATTGTTGAACAGGAGATGTGAGCTATTGTCAAAGTGTTGCCACCGGAAGCAATTCTTGGCGGGAAAATTTGAACGTGCGCACGCAGTACAATCACGCAAGTAGCCTAACGAACTCGCACGTATCCATACAGGAATTTTTAATCGAGATTTAAACATTGTCGCCTGAAGATCGCCTTGAGCGTGAAACTCAGAGTTGTGACTATATTTTAAGTTAACAATATATATATATATATATATATATATATATATATATATATATATATATATATATATATATATATATATATATATATATATATATATATATATGTATAAACAGAGTGATGTTTACGAAACAATTTTCGAATATCAGAAGCACTAGGATTAAACTTGGTAACAAAAACACAGGAATTACGACGAACTTTACATCTACTAGTACGCGCTTCCTCACTAGTCATAGCACCAACCACCTCAAAGGCTCCATTAACATGTGCACTATCATGGCCGCAAATCGCAATCTGTAAGATATTTCATATAAATCCTACTTTTCTCCCAAAAATTATCGTCCCTAGAACTTGATATGCGACGCAATCTCAATGCCACTCCTTTAGCAATACCCAAAATTTGAGATTTTGGGTGCGACGAATTGGCATTGAGATACAAGTGTGCGTCTGTGCAGGGCTTGCTATACAGGGTGTCCCCCAAAAAAGTGACACTATAGAAATTATCCTATTGTTATAATTTGAATGCCCTAGCACTAAGTTGATCCCACAGGTGCATAAACTTCTGTTTCTGTAATTTAAAATAAAAAAGCAAACCGTTTATTAGTGTAATCGTTTTGCTTAATTGACTCGGGCGTTAAAATATTTGGACAAAGCGAAAACGTTTTAAAATGCTTAAATGTAAATACAAGTTCATTAAATTCCCAGGCGTGTAATCACGCGCGTTTAAGAGCGGCTTAAGAACAATGAGATAATTTCTATAATGTCACTTTTTTTTGGGACACCCTGTATAAACTGTAATTTCCATACGATTATTAACTATGGAAATGAAAAGATCGAGAAAATGCAAACTGCGCCCACCCACATCCATAGTAAACTGTAGATGCGGGTCAAATGTGTTAAGATCCGATCCTAGGCTGAAAAAACGCTTGAAGCCGTTCCATGGTACCCCGCCACAACACATGCAATGGTATCATCTCGAAATCTAAACCAACATCTCAGTTCAGGATAAATAGAACGAGATTCTAGAACTTTTTTTTCCAGTATATTTTCTGCGACAATATCGGCATATGAGCAGGATTTCTTAGGTCCCATGGCAGTACCATTTTCCTGCAGCCAATATTGCCCTAGATACATGGAACAGTTTTCAGTCTTCAAGCAGATTTCCAAAGCTTCAATAACACACGCTATAGGCACATCGAAAGCCTCAGGATATTGCGAAAGTTTACAACGTCCTCGCTCTATTCCCGTCTGATTGTCTATAGACTGGAACATATTAGTGATATCAAAACTAACTAAGAGATCCTCATGCGATAGTCCCGTTAAATTAAGCTCGTCCACAATATCTATAGCATATGTGTGGTATTTAGGATGCGACAAGAAATAGAATCTAAAGCTATTTTACAATATTTTTCAACGAACAAAGTTAAATTCTCTGTGGTCGTACCACATCCCGAGGTAATGACCCGTGCGGGATTGTCAGCTTTGCAAGTTTTAATCAAAGGTGTTAGTAATGAACTTCAAACACTCATTAATAATTCATAAGCTTATTGGCAAATCATGTCAACCATAATATGTCACGTGCATGCAGTGGCTTCACTGTTAATTTCAAGGAGTTATTTTAACTCCACCATAGGAGTTAAAACTACTCAACTCGGGAGAGTAAAAATAGTGGAGTAAAATCTACTCCCAAAATATAGTTAAAACTACTCCACTTCGGCGCGCATTCCACAATTTACTCCATCAGGAGTCAATTTTACTCCGCTGGAGGAGTAAACTAAACTCGCGTTTAGTAGAAATTATGGAGTAATTTGTACTCCTTAATTTTACTCCAGGGGTCGCTTCAACTCCCAAAAAAGAGTAAAATTGTTTTGGATCTGGAGTAAATTATTACAATATATAATTAATGTGCCTGAGAATCCAAGAGTTTTTCTGCTGGAGGCTATACTCTATTAAAGTATTGAATACAGTCAGATGCGAAAAGCACGAAGTTCGTGATTGCTGCCGAAGGCAGCCTCCTATTCTTGACGATGTGTTATAGCGCATTTGAATTTCCCGCCAAATGAAGTATCGCGTTTACTTGTGTCCAGTCTCTTTGCCCGAGCTATGTATTGTCGAGATCTCGATATTGTGTCTGTCTGTCTGTATGTAAAGATGTCGTAATTCCGGGAAAATAATTAAAGCTTCAGGAAGTTTTTTTAAACGAGGGGGGCGGTCAAACTTTATTTTGTATTGCACACGGAGCAAGTTCTTCTCAAGGACAGTTACGCCGGAGCCAATATTTACATTTTCATTATGCAAAACATGGACAATATTTTCAATAATTCAGGTAAGGATGGCTTTATTTCTTTTTGGTAATATACATGAAGGCATTTACAGTATATTTAGAACACTGTGATATTTCATGAATTTAGATTCAGCATGAATTTCACTGATCACTGATCGTCTTTATAGTTAAATATACAAGTAGTCAAAATCTGTTTTTAGTTTATTTGTTTGTGTAGTTATTTCCAAAGGCGATGAATTTATTGTGTTTATTCGACATGTTTATAGCAATGTGCTTTCAGTACGTTTTAAAAACAAACGTGGAATGTTGTGCAGCAGGGCTTATAATCAGGCTTTAGTTAATATTTAATATAAAGATATCCCTATAGCAATCCAGTGTGGTATAAAAGGAGGGGTGGCCAAACATTTTCTAGTGGGATGCAAACAGCACCACCAAGCTTCGGCAGGAGTTAGGATTAAAGACTTTCACCCAAAGTCGGAGGGCTGCTGACGTGAAATTTTGGTGGGGTTGAACATTTTATAACACCTCGGGGTGTTATACTCGGTACTAACCCCCCAGGCCCAGTAAATCTGCCCATGGCTGTCTGCACATATTAACTTACCAGCAGTTATATGTAATAGCATGTCAACCGACTTTTGTACAAGGTATGACGGTTTGTAAAAATATATCTCTGAGATATGTCCATTGTCAGCATATTAAATAAGGAATAATCCTACCGGCCTACATAATACATTCATATATTCACCTGACTGTGTTACTACATTTCAGGGTATACTATATTTTCTCGATAATGCTCACAATTTCTTTCTTATTAATATACAGTTTTGAAGTTATGACTGAGTACAATCTTAATCACTGGCATTACAAATGAATGGTGCCATCTGAAGCTGATGTATTAAATTAAACAAAAATGACAGTTGTTCTGTGATAGGGGTAGTTTTGTATTATAGTATTTCTATACATGAAATTGTTATTAAATTTTACATGTCCAATGATTCATTCAAGTATTATTATTGTTGTACATTTATTATATAAAGTATAGTGCTTTATAGAGATTTCGAGCACTGATAAAACTGATAATCTCACATGTGAGATTATTTATGATAATGGTCATTCCAGAAAACATCCATACCACCCCCGTGGAGGAATAGGAAGTTAACCCCCCTACCCCCCTTCGAATGTCCTAATACATTTACTATTATCAGAAACACTTTTTCTCCCTTCCTCCTCCGGACGGCAGAAATTTCCTCCGTGGGGGGGAGTATGGATCTTTTCCGGAACGACCTAATCTCTGCCTATGCCTATGCTGATAATCTTGCATCTATTTGAATGATACAAATCATTTAAAACTTGCATAGCATGACTTGTTGCTATGGCT
This sequence comes from Paramuricea clavata, assembly GCA_902702795.2. NCBI lineage: Eukaryota > Metazoa > Cnidaria > Anthozoa > Malacalcyonacea > Plexauridae > Paramuricea > Paramuricea clavata. Next base: position 4,583 of record CACRXK020005106.1, read on the forward strand.
AGCTTCACCAATGACAGCATTATAATTATACATAACAAAAGCAAGAAGTTATAAGCATTGAAGGTATTCATATAAAACCACAGGTGGCCAGGCTCTGTGTGGGTATTTATTTATTTTTTAATTTTGTTATATTTTGCATTACAAATTTACTTTAATTTTTTAAATTATAAAGTATAACTTACTTAGTTTCCTTTATGTATTCTTTATGTATTTGGGGGTGGTTTTAGTTTGATATAATGATATAAAGACATCATGAGAGTAATGGCAAAGCGGGATCATATAAACAGCCCCTTATTCAGCCAATTGTGCATGCTGCCTTTGATCCCTTGGGGGGTGAGGCAGCACTTTCCTTGCGATAGTAACTTCTAGTATAAAGTCTTTTTTTTAATTTTCCGTTTTTGGTTACTCGAATGTTGCCAAGTCAGATTGATGCCATTGATGTATTATACCGTATATCGGCTTCAATCGCACGCGGCGATCGAATGTAGCCAGAAATTGTCGGCGAGTCATCTATATTTTTTATTTGCTGGCCTAAATCTGTAATTTGAACGTGTGGAATGTTCTGCTGCTGAATTCTGCTGAATATAATTTGCGACAAGTGGAAGTTCCAGAGTTTTAACCAATTAGCATGCTTAGAATATATCACGTGTTGTAGTAATTCGATCTGGTTCACACAAAGACAGTGCTCTCACTTTTAAGGAATTATCCTTAAAAATAGGAATTTTGAAGAGTTTTAAGGATTTTTTTAAGGAATTTAGGTTTTTGAGGATTTTTTTAATAATTATTAAGGAATTTCCGAAACATTTTATCTTGGACTAGAAATGTTGGACTTGAAAGTAACAACATTATACGCACATAATTACATACATTTGTATGTTCTCTATGTCATAAATGACATATGGCTGTCTTTCCATTAAAATTCTCAAAAGTTAAATGTCAGTATATGCTGTTTCTTCTGAAATCTACATATTTTCTAAACTCTTCATGCAGGATGCAGCAACGATCAACTGAAATACATCATGTTGAATGTTTTCTTTATCGCATTTAATATCCTAACAATCAAATGTTTTCAGATTTTGGTGCTTAGAAACAAGGTTGAAAAACTGAAAAACAGAAAAAAGAGAAAAAACACTTTTTGCAACTATGTGATCAGGCCTTGTAGTAATTTTTACCAATTTAAGGAATTTTAAGGAAATCTGAGGAATTTTCGAGCTTTTTCTAAGGAATTCGAAAATTTGATTGTGAGAGCACTGCACAAAGACCAAGCGCCAAGTTCAATCCTTTGGGAGCAAACATTCAACGGGGAAAGATATTTATTTAAATTTTCTACATATAAAGTTCCAAAGACCTAATAAGATACATGGAATTTGTTTTCAAAGGTATGTTTATTGTGTATTTACTTATTTGTGTGCAGAAAGTTACTTCATATACTGTATAGTTATATTTTTAAATCGAAGACGAAGGCCTGTATATTATGTATTTTAGTCGCTTCGCCGCCGATTTGCCGATCTAGACGTTCAGTTTTAATATTCGATTAATTTGTATTAGCAGAAGTCCATAAGTCTAATCTACAGTCTCTACTTATATGTGTTGTTAGCCCCGTTTACACGAGCAAATTTTATTTGACAAATTTCATTTCATCAAAAGCATTTGTTGTTCAAATGCATTTGTCACAATAAATTTGTCACAAATTTATCATCTACACGAGCAAAATATCTCTGACATATGAAATTTGTCAAATAAAATTTGCTCGTGTAAACGGGGCTTTATTTGTGTAATATACATGTATGTTGTATTTCGTGTTAAATAATAATGTATTCTTTAATATATAGCCTATGTGATCTGTTTGAAATGCAGTCACATTTGACAGCATTGCAATAGCCCATCTAATATTACCCAGTGTATGGCATGTGCTTGCTATGGTAGCCCTCCTATCGGCTATCAGTCAGCCTAAAACACATGTAAGGGGCTGCTTATATAGAGGCGAGCCACCCAGGTAACCTGCCTATAGCTCGCTTTCCCTGAATGAATGTCTGGTTACATGAGCCTCTTTAGATGGGCAGGCTTGCCAAAACAAATCACCCAGACTGAGTTATATAGTAGAAGCACATTTCCCAATAAAGTGAACCAACAAGTGATCAATCACTCATACTTTTGCAGACAGTCTCGTGCACTTTTTACATGAGCCTCCGGCTCGGATGATTGGGTAACCGCATCCTGTGTATACAACTCTAAATAAATCATTACATTACATTACATGTATAAACTACAAAAACAATCACAGAGATCTTTTTACCCAGGGCTCAGGGGTAATACTGTGCCAAATCGTTGGTGATTGTATATAATTTATATGGAAAATCCTAGCTTGCCAATTAGCCATTAGCAAGATTTTGGGACAATGAATTTTGGGTCAATTATGCACCTCTATTTTAAACACCCTTTACCAGAAAAGTTGTATTCATTTGGATGATGTTAGTTCAATTGCATGCTTACATTAAATGAGTAAAAGCATTTGAATTTTGTATTTCTTGCTTTGTATATGCAAACAACCAAAAATAGCAAATGTATTGTCAATCAATCAATAATTTTTATTTTGTGTGTGTTGGCGTCATGTACTCAGGTGAATATATGATGTTTGTGATGTTACTGTGAGTGTGCATCCACACCGGGCAAGCTGAAAAGTTAGCTTGGCCACAGTGGGAATCGAGCCTGTGACCGTGGCCAAGCTAACTTTTCAGCTTGCCCAGTGTGGATGCACACTCCTGCTGAAGTGAGAGTAACATCACAAACATCATATATTCACCTGAGTACATGACACCAACACACACAAAATAATCATATCATTGAATACCCCTGTACACTGATATCGAAGGAACTAGACTCAGTTGCAAAATATCATCAACTCGAACAGACTTGACCATGTAGCTCAGTTGACAGAGCATTGGACTAGTATCCCAAAGGCCACAGGTTCGATTCCCACCGTGCCCAAACTAACTTTTCAGCTTGCCCGGTGTGGATGCACACTCAGAGTAACATCACAAACATCAATCAATAATTTGCTGCTGTTATATATCAACCTTATATATATTTTTCTTACTAGGGATTGTCATTAATATATGGATTTAACAAAAGCTTCCCAGGAGAAGGCAAGTTGTCTAAACAAGTGGTATTATATGTAATTATTAATGGCATTCTAAGAACTTCATGGTCTATTTGGAAAATGTTATTCTTTTGCTGGAGAGCATTTTTCTGAATTACCAAACCATGCAAGGGATGGAGTTGCCGACTTGTGGTATACAGCTTGTTTTGTACTAAATTTTTACTAATGGACTTGCTTGACATGTTTGATTGAGCAGTGACACTACATACATTTATTACATGCAGTATATTTTACTTGTAAATATTCTACATTGAACAGAATATTAACCCTTTAAGTGGCAATGTGCTTTACTTTTTTATTTTTTCTGTCTAATGTGGTCAGACAATTTTTTCTCATTAAGGAGAGAGTGCTGCCACTTAATGGGTTAAAGCTTTTCTGTAAATGTAAATTTTTTGAACGATAACTATGTAAAGCCGCCCTGTGATTCTGATCAGCTTTTTAACCGTCAAGGGTCCTCAAGCCCTAAGAGTCCATCGCCCTGAGAGTCAATCAAGCTCTACTGTAACCAAGAGTTCATGTATATAATACTAGTGTCATCCTGGGCAGTTGATTTAATACACTACCGGTACCAATGACACCACCATGGTATATATACAGTCAGCAACTTGTGGTTACCTCTTGGCAAAAGGGCTCTTTAGGTCAGAGGGCTGTGGTAGAATTGCAGGGCTGCAGGTTCAATTCATGCTGACAGGCTTGTAATTGTATTCCACATGTATTCATGATATCATTCTAATCAAAATTTCATTTTAGAACTTCATTAAATATTATAGGGTGTAAGAGTATATCATTATATTATGCTACAGCAAATTGTATTTCCTGCTATAATATATCTTATACTTGTAGGGATAATAAATTATTTTGACTCGAAAAATGTCTTTATTGATTTCTAAAGTTAGTTAAAGACTTTTCTTTACTCCGATATATAGAAGTCATTTTGTCTCCAAAGGAGTCGAATTGACTCCAAAAGTGGAGTAAATAAAAAAGGTACAGAACGACTCCTTTTTTGGAGTAAATTTTACTCCTTTATTTACTCCATTTTTGGTGTAAATTTTACTCCTTAAGTAGAGTTGTTTTTACTCTTTGAGGAGTAAAAACAACTCTACTTATGGAGTAAAATTTACTCCAAAAAAGGAGTCGTTCTGTACCTTTTTTATTTACTCCACTTTTGGAGTCAATTTGACTCCTCGAAATTAACAGTGTTTAAACCTGATAAAACACTCCTAATTAGTGTTCTTGATATAAAGATTATATATGCATCCGGCTAAACAGGCACAAATTCCAGATAAAAATTTACAACAAACGTTACCAGTTAGGAATTGGTATACTGTAGGTTTGGAACACTTTGTCAGCAGGGATGCAATGAAAATTAAAGCCAGGATTGTCGCACGCGAAGATATATTTCCACGTCGCATCAACAACATTTCCCAATAAGAATGCAATACGCATTCCATGCAACTATTTATTAATAGCTAGGCAAGCTGGAACAGATTCATTACACTGGTTTTACCAAGGCCTACAATTAATTATAATTACTGTTTTCCTTCTTATTTTTGAAGATGATTTTTACAGAATATACAATCTTAAGTACAGCAACGCAAGGATTGCAAAATGGGGGAAAGGCGATGGCGAATGGGGTACATATGATGGAGATCTTTACGATGATCAAGTTTGGAAACTTGTACCAAGATTCAAAGCAGCAATATCCAATATCAATATATGGAGTTGTGATAACCGTGAAGGATCCGTAGATTTTTCCGAAGAAAAAAGTGTCACAATTGGGCTGAAGCTGACATCATCAAGCACTGTTTCCACAACAGTTGGACTCGAGGTGTCATTGAAAGCATCCGCGTCTTTTGCTGGGTTTGGTGCTGAAGTCGAGTCGAAGATTTCAAAACAAATTCAAAAGTCGTTATCAAACACTGCAGAGAAAGATTGGATCCGTAAATCCACGATCAAATTTACTGCTCCAAAGGGGAAGAATTATCGTGTAAAGCAGCTTACTTGTAGTTTCATGAGCCCTCTAGCTGCTGATGATTGCGTATTGAATTGCGATTACGTGGTGGAAGAAACAGACGGTGACTTCCCAAATTAATCATACAAGGATTTTTTTTTCATTTTGCAATTTGAACGAATTTTACAAATCTTATATCATATATCCTTAGTTTAGTCAGCAGCTCTTGCCAATAATCAAACAATTTGAAGTGTATAAGAGATTGAAGTCTATGTAGATGTTTTCGTTTTTGCTGAAATATAATATTATATTGACTTAAATTCACCCAACGATATGTTTATATAGAGCTATGTAAATGACACTATTACTGAGTGACTGACGCTTTACTTGATCAACTTCGAAAGGATTATTACACCTGGCAAAGACAATTAATATTTTAGGCTCTTTAATCTTCCAAGGGCTTGAATTTCGGTCACATTTTGCTCGTGGTATATGACGAACTGAACCTCAACTGAACTACTGACTACAGTCACACAACTAAAATATCGATCGCCTCTGTCCAGATACAAATATTACGCCGTATTTTAATTTTTTTCATTGTAGTGCTCATTTATCATTTTACCAGATGAGCATCAAACACTTTGCGAATTCAGCTATCATTTTACCACACCAGGACCCTGCCAACTGCATGGGAGAGGGGGCCGGGGATTTCCCAAATGCTGCAATTGTGGAACGTGTGAAATTTTGGGGGGATAATCTGAAAAATGTAGGTTAATTTGTAAAGATTAGTGTCGGAAAAATTATTTGTAACCCACTTTTTTCCGATTAGGGAAAAATTCCAATTCGCCCTCCAGCTTCAAGACATATCGGTCGGAACGCCCCTGTACATAACTCTGAACGCGCCAAAATAGCTTCTTCAATATAATTACTGTTAAAATCAAGAACCGTGCCTTCATAGAAAAATATTCTCTTCCCACGGACTTTGGCGTGCTGCATGCATGCAGTCACAATATACATGACATTTTTAAATCATTTGTAAATTTTTGAATGCGAAAGAAAACGACAATATATACATTCTGGCACACACCAAGACTATAAATCGCAAACCTACAGGGGCGTAGGAAGCATCCAAAAGTTGGGGGGAAGGGCGTCTTCGAGGGGCATTTTCGAAAGAAAAGGGCACCTAAAAAATTTTTCCCGGAAATGTTGGCGACGGGGAGGAGGTCAACTCAAAAAATTTTCCCGACATCATTATCTTCGCAAACATATAAAAAATTTTCCGGACATGTCATAATTTTTCCGAAAATAACAAAATTTTTCTGGACATGGCATAATTTTTTCCGAACATCACAAAATTTTTCCGGACATACCAAAATACTAAAATAAATGCAATCATAAATCAAAGGCTATTGAGGCAAACGGCGATCTCAACGACATTTTTCACGTACTCAGAAGGGCAATTTGCCACCAACAAAAGGGCACTTTTGAAAACTTGGGGGCCTGCCCCCCCTGCCCTCCCTGTTCCTACGCCCCTGCAAACCTATATAGATGTTCAGTTAATAATTCAAGTGGATCTATTTTTACAGTATCAATCACGTAATTATATTGGTTGTTTTTGAATTTTGAGGCAAAAAAAATTTCAACAACTGCCTCAAACAAAATTCAGACAAGTTCACAAGGAAGAGAAGAAATGGCAATGAGAATACTAGGCTGCGAGCAGGCTCTCTAGGGGAAAGAGCGCGTGCAAGGATCCCTATGATAATTGCGTGCCGCCCTTCAATTAGGATGTCACAGGTCAATTAATAATAACCAATCAGCGCAGACCGGAAAAACACTTCAGTATTTGTCAACATACACGTTGCACTCTATTTATACTCTTTCGTTAATTTCGTATATTATAACAGACCGCCCCTGGGGCATCGTAAAAATGTTAAAAGCTCGAGGTTTTACCGTGTAATATATCAAGTTGTACTTTTTATTACAGTCTGCACGTGTTTCTGTAGGCACAGTAAGTTTAAAGTTGTATATTACCCGCTAACTAATTCAGTTGTTTGGAATTGCTTCGCGCAGCAATGTATATATATAGTAATAATATAACTAACTTACCGAAATTTATGCCTTTGGTGAGATATAATATGTCCATAGTTCATGTCAAATTTTGCAACAAAAAGTTGAATTAAACATGCATGTGGCAATTATTGTAAACAAAGTGACAAGTAGAAAATAATGTACATTTTAACGCCGCATGCTTAAAAATATTAAATAGTCATGCAGTGACATACTGACATTGTAAAACAAGCTTACACACAATATGCACTGAATATTATCAGAATAATTCTCAATATTGTTTCATAAAAGAGAAGCGATATAATGCTTTCTCCCTAGCCCTAGGTTTCGGTTTGCGAATTTGTTCAGTCTTTCCCTTAATTTTATAGTTAAAGGTTCAAGAATTATTCTTAGCCTAGGAGTCAGATAAGCCCAGGACTCAAGAATGAATGCAAGCTTTTAGAATTCATCTTTATATGAATACTATATTAATTTACAGTAATTAAAAAGTCAACAAAGATACAAAATACATAACACTTTTACCTCTACATTGCCGCAATTCCGAAGCTTTGTGTTGCTCGGTTTTACAAACGGGAAGTGTAAATTATGGAAGCTTGTCAATCACTTCATTTGAATCAGTTATCAACCAATCAGAGCTCTGCGTTCAAATATTGGACGCATGCTCATGCATGTAAACGTTGTAGGGATCATTGCAGGCTCTCCTTCCCCTAGAGAGCCTGCTCCCAGGCTATGAGGCAGTACCTTACCACTGATGAGTAAAATCATCTGCAGACTAAATAATAAAGTAGGTTGCATTACCAGTTAATGGGTTAATTCGAAAACAACAACTTTGTTCTACTACACAAGCAGCTGCACAATGCATCAGTCAAATCCAAGCACGGACATTTGCCTCTGTGGCATGTGCCAGCGGAGGGTCATTTGCATGCAAACCTTTGCCCGGGGGTGCGGCATTTAAAATTAATATTATATTTTCCAAAGATTACTAATAAACTAAAACAACACTATCATATCAGTATCTTGTGATAAACAGTGTCCCAAAAAATGTCCCTAATTATTGTTTGTAGTACTGGAAACATAAAGCTAGGGTAGCAATACTCAAAGATGCTTGGGCATTTTGGGAAACACCCGGTCACAATTGGAGATTGCAGCCTCAATTTGACTCATGTGACAAACTCCATATTTTTGCCTTTAAACCCTTAATGTCAGTATATTTGTCAAACAAGTGGTTGAACATGATGCCTTGTAAAAATGCTAGATGGTATTCAATAATCGTACGAAGCATAATCACACATGGTTTCAATAAATAGATTGTGAAATAGAACATGTCAATTTCAAAAACAGTTGTGGTAAAATTTTGTCAGATTTTCTTATTTTAAAAATTTGTCAAAAGCCAAGGCGTTGCCCGGGGGTGGATGCGAATGCCTGGATTTGACTGATGCAAATATGCTCTAAAATTTAATGTACCTTTCCTTTGGACCAAGTTGACTATAACGATGACCATCACGAGTTTTAAACGTTTCTACCGCAAGATTCCAACGACCATCTGTTTAAGCACACTGCTGGGAAACCAGGATGATCTGTTACACAAATCACTTCTTTGTCAACTGACCCAGGATAGCCCAAATCATCAACAAATTCGACACATTTTTCGATTTCTCTGCAACAGTAGCATTCTTTAGCATTTCAGTGTTGCAGTTTCCACACCTGCACCTAAATGACAATAAACTAATTTATACAATATGTAAATATCCGGAGCCAAACATGTCAACAACAAGTTATAAACAAAATCGCCAAGCATTAATATTGAACAAGTTTAGGTGTTGAATATTACAATGACGTTGCAGGCTTATTCCCTTTAAAACGCATGCGCAACTCTAAATCTCTCATCCTTTCATTCTCTTCCTCTCGCTTTCGTATTCTTCTAGCCAAGCTTCATCAGCACTCAGTTCATCCAAGAAGCCTCTTCTTCGTCTGAATTGCCATCCACATGGCCGCCATGACTGGCTTCAAAATATTCGGTTTCAACGCGCTCAACTTCAATTTCACACGGACTACTAACAGACGAATTGCTAAAGATACTCGAGTGTGAATTTGAGCTCGACATTTCAGGTTTTTCACAAAAATATAGTCGATTTTTTTTACTTGCCTACCCAAATTGTAATACAATTTTCTAGTGTATACAATTTCCTATAATACATTGTGTTCGGTGTTCCTCCGACCCAGTCTCTTCTGTGCGCTACTTTTTTTCAAAATTGGCACTTTGAGTCGTTATATCTCAGAAACTAGAAGTTTAAACCAAAATCTAATCTAGAACTTCTACTGTAACTTTTTACACTCTATTCGAATCATGCAAAAGCCATTTTGGATTTATAGGCACTTTAAGTGGGGATATTCGCTTAGATATCTACAATTAGAAACAATAAAAATCGTAAACATTTTAAACTGGGGCGTGATGAGAAATGAACCCGTTTACTGGCACTCACGAATAAAGTTGTCCGGCGCAGGGCCGTTGCGAAGGGATATGGATTGGGGGGGGTGTCGAAGGTCAAATTGCCGAGTGACGCTAGTTGAATTTGCCTAGTTTTTCAAAAGTTTGTAAAGGTTAGATATAGGTAATGAGAATCATATTGGTGTGTTGGTAACTGAGGGACACCAATATGGCTCTTGTTTTGAAATGGATGCCTGTTCGTGGGTTGTTGCTTTATATTAAACATATAAAGCTGAAAAATATTTAAATTTAACATAATTTCACAAGTGCTAAATCGAGACTGAAACTATGTGCACACGGGTCACGTTTTTGAGCGTTTTTGCAGTGCTGTTTTCAAATTAGCGTTTAGGCGCCTTGTTCACATTGATCGTTTTTCTCGCAACATTTTCTGAGAAAGCACTAGTTTTTTATAGTCTTCGTTTCCAAATTCAAACACGGAATTTCATTTTCGCCTTCTACTTTTCTGTTTACACAATAACAAAGTGCCAAAACGACGAAACGTTTCAGACATAGAGAACGAATGTTTGGCATCGTTTTCACTATTCGAAACGTTTTTGCTTCCTGACGTCGTTTTCATACGTTTTCGTGTGAACAGAACGTACGTGAAAATGGTACTTTCAGTTTCAGAATTTAACGCATTAATTACAACCAAAAACCGAAAGACGCTCGGAAACGGTACCGTGTGCATATAGTCTGAGTAACGAGTGTCTTAGATTGTGGTGCAGACGCGCATCTCCGCAAAGTCAGAAAAGTTATCCAAGTATTACCCTGGTTCCAGAGGTTTATTTTTATTATTTTCATTGCGAAGGGGAGAGGAAAAATAAACCTCTGGTTGAAAGCGGCAATTGGTTCATTGAGCCGCGCCAATCAGTTTGAATTAGGGTCAGATCCTGACTCTGTCTCCTGATTGGATGATCGTATTAAAGCTCTCTGATTGGTTATAGATGTTCTATTTGAACCAATCAGAGAACTTTAATGCAAACATCCAGTCAGGAGACAGAGTCAGGATCTGACCCTAATTCAAACTGATTGGCGCAGCTCAATGAATCAATTGCCGCTTTCAACCAGAGGTTTATTTTTCCTCTCCCCTGCGCAATGAAAATAATAAGAATAAACCTCTGGAACCAGGGTATCCAAGTATCTGCATGTGATTGCATTGATATTTTGTTTCAATATTTTCATGGCAATTTGATGAATTTGACCTTTTTTATCCCCAGGCGTCGAATAGACAATTTATAATATTTTTTGTATTTTGAGCAGTCTTAAAACTCTTAGTGCCGGATAGTGTTAACTGGGCTTTTGTACGACCTGATTTTCCAAGAGTTTAAATTTTATGCGTCAGAAAGCGAGTAAAATGGTATGATCATGTGCAAACGATCGATACCGATCGCTGTATGCGGTATGTCTTTCAAAACTGTAGGTTGATCAGAGTTAACAGTAATTTCGCTAAAGAACTAAAGAAGACAAGTCCGTTCTTATCAGTGGCATGGCTCGTCTTTTTCTTGGTTTTTGTTCTCATGTGCCTGCGCAGTCTTCTTGAGGATCTTGCGCGTCTGACGACTCAAAATATTCTCTTTGGCTTTGACTGCGCTTTGCAGTCTCAAACGGATTAGCTGGTACGTCTTTATGTGCTACTCGCACTCGGTTTCCCTTATGGCAAATTTGCTCGTGCCTCTTACGATAATCGTCGGGCCGTATGTTAGATAACTTTTATGGTTAATACGTTTTCCCTCGTAAAATAAATAATAAAGTTTATATAGTCGTCAAAAATCGAATTACATTCAAGACACTAAAGTTTTATTCTTTTTCTTTTGGGTTTTGAACCGCGCATAATTGATAAAGAGCCTTCGCTATAAGAGCAGTCGAGCGAAGAACATGCCCGGAAACGTGGGTTCACATTTCAGCCTCCCGTCGATTTTCGACAAATAAAAGACTAATAGTATTACTAGAAAATAGAAATACATTTAAATGGTATAAGGCCACACAAACCATTATTTTAAATCCAAAATGTATTGCTTTATTTATCGCCTTCGTTCTTAACTTTTACAATTTACTGAATGCCGAATTCGCAATCTGCCGAACAGTAACGAAGCAATTTGCCGACTGGGGCCGACTTGCGAAAATTATTGGGGGGGGTGAAGCACCCCCCCACACCCCCCCGCTCGCGACGGCCCTGCACCGCGTTAAATATCCGCCAATATTAATTAACACTTCGTTAAACTCCCCCCCTGGCATATTCCTATATGGCGGCTACGAACGAGCGGAATCAGTGATGAAAATCATGGTGCACTATGGTGGATATAAAACTGAACATTATTGAGGATATAATATCACGATTAGACAGCTATCCTTGGTGACCCAGATTGTGTAGAGGGATTGGCAATACGATTTGACGTTTTAAAACGATATCTTGTAAATATTAGAATCGACGACATCTGCATGCACTTTGGAATTGCTGGATAGGGTTTGCAAAAATTTAAACCAATTTGAGCAGCGGCAGCGCTATTCCGCCATGAATAACTCTGCATTTCCAGCACAAGTTTATGCCGTGGAAAACCTTTGTAGGCCCTTCGTATGCTATACACGAGGGGCAATTGAATTTTTTATAGCGAAGTAAGTGCAGTATATGATTATGATGAGTGCACGCAAAGTAACTTTGGAGCGGCGAATGAGGTCATTTGGCACGAGTGTGTCAGGTAAGAAAGTTATGCACATCCTACACGGCCGACACAGTAATGAGGACCCCCTATACCTCTTCACAATATGCTTTCACGTAAAAATATTTTGCCTTTTCACGAGTCACGGATTAAGAAAATCATCGATCACGTTTCACGGCTAAGTAAAATAAGCCCTTCACGCTTCACGCAAAAAGTATAGGGGGCCCTCAGTAATTATATATGCAACACGTAGTGTGTATATAGCGTCTTATCATCAGGATTTAATATGATTGACTGCACATTAAGTTTTATACAGAACTACGTATACAGCATAGAATGAGAACGAAAATACCTAGGTATTTACATCTTTCATCTGCACTTCATTTTTTACCGTTTGAAGAAAAAGGTTAGCTTATAGTAATGCACTTCTGAGCAGACATAAAAAGCCCATGTCAGTGGCAGCAGGGCGGTTGGTGGCAGTCAGTCCACTCCAGGAACTTGGCATTTTGGATTAATTCATGAAAACTTGAATTTTATTGAAAACTGAGCTTTCCAGTCCTGTTTTCGTTTAAGGTCGGCAAACCGCAAATGACCTGGTCAGTCTTCGCCAATTCAGAGGTCAGTGTCTAGATTTTTTCACTAACACCAATCCCCACACAAGAAAGTTGTGGTTTCATCTACAATCTACATGCAGTGGCGTAACTACTATGGGCTCAGACCGTGAGAACCCGGGGGCCCCAACCTAAATGGGGGCCCCCAGGCTTAGGCAATAGAGCAAAAACATTGGTCAGGGCCTCTGATATGTTACAATGTAGTTTTATGACCATCAAAATTCTGTAAAATCTCTCCCCAAAGTCCAGGAAATGGCATTTCAGAGAGTCTAAATTCAAAAATTTTCCGGATAAGCATGCCCTGGACCCCCTAGAAATTTCGTGCATATACGGCGCTCGACTCGTGCCTTTGGCACTTCTACTAGGGGGGGGCCTTCGAAAATTTTGAACCGGGGGCCCCCTGATATAACGTTACGCCACTGTCTACATGTATGCATTACATTTACATCAGTTTCCCTAGGTTTGTCGACTTGGGTTTAACATATACAGTGCTGCATAACCACTGTGTTGGCCATGTATAGGATGTGTATAAGCCATAACTTTCTTACCTGACATACTCGTGTCAAATGACCTCATTCGCCGCTCCAAAGTTATTTTGCGTACACCCATCATACTGCTTACTTCGCTATAAAAAATTCAATTGCCCCTCGTGTATATCATACGAACGACCTACGAAGGTTATCCACGGCAAAAACTTGTGCTAGAAATGCGGAGTTATTCATGGCGGAATAGCGCTGCCGCTGCTCAAATTGGTTTAAATTTTTGCAAATCCTATCCAGCAAATTTTTCCAAAGGCAAAGTGCATGTAGATGTCGTCGATTCTAATATTTACAAGATATCTCTTTAAAACGTCAAATCGTATTGCCAAGCCCTCTACACAATCTGGGTCACCAAGGCTAGCTGTCTAATCGTGATATTATATCCTCAATAATGTTCAGTGCCACTGATTCCGCTCGTTCGTAGCCGCCATATTGGAATATGCCAGGGGGGGGGGGAGTTTAACGAAGTGTTAATTAATATTGGCGGATATTTAACGCGGTGCTATATAACCGCCAATATTCACTTCTCAAATTCATGTAGTGATGCGTTTTCAACATGTTTTGAAACTTCAACATTGAAAATTACTTCAATATCTATACTTCAATGTTGTATTTCACTTAAATTTGATACGTTCAATATTCAAATTAACATCAATGAGAGAAACATGTTGAAATTGAAGCAATGTTGAATTAAAGTGGCATGCTGAATTTGATATGTTCAATGTCGAAATTCACTTCAATACGGAAACATGTTGAATTAATATCAACATGAATATTGGCGGAAATCTGACGCCATAGAGTTGTAAAGGCCGTTATTAAGTAATTAAAGTAATCTGAGCTAGATTATCTAATCGCATGTGCGGCATATTTGTCACTTCGCTTTGCGAAGCATGCAGTCGTCCCCAATATAGGAAGAAGGAATTCCACGACTGAGCAAATTGCTAACTTGGTCTTTCATAAGCGAGACCAACGGAACGACAACGAGAACCAGCGTTATTTTCCGACAAGTACTCGAAAGCATACGGAGCTAACTCAAAGGTTAAGCTTTTCCCATATCCTGTCTGTGCCGAAACGAACACATATCTGCCAGATAGATAGGCTTCAATGGTCTGCCGTTGATAATCTTTCAACTCTAAATAGCCAGAAAACTGCTGTGCCTTTTCAATCGCCTTTGAAACCGAATTCTCCGTTTAGAAAATGCTATAAATTGTATTAAAATTGAAACCACAGACACAGTGTTGAAAGGCAGAACACGAAATACTCCGCAATTTCGAGTTTGACTAATGGTCGCGGGTAACAAGTACGATCGTACTATAGTGGACCAGGAACTGCGTGACCCAGTTTCGATCTTGTGCAAATCGTTAAACGTTCAAAACCTTCGAGATTTTGACTTGTTAAACAAATAACTAGACACTTGTGAAACTAATGTTCTCAAAGTTTGCAACGTAGACTGAGCTCGCTAAATGTTTTGCTTTAATTTGGTCATGCAAGATACACTTTATCCGGGCAAAATGTGTCTAGTGCCGTGTGTATATAGCCTAAATGAGGTGTAAATCTGGACAAAGCATAGATAACTAAATGCGCAGTTTTCAAAAGTATTTCCTCGCATTTGAATTCGATAGATAAGTTAAATGTCCCACAATATTTAGAATAAACATGCCGTGCCTAAGTCAGCTAACTTTTGCCGTACATCAAATTTTGCCTTGCCGTGCCTGCCATTAATTACAGAATAAGTTAAGGTAACAAATTATCTGAATTGTTGCCAGGTTAATGCAATTTCATCTCGCTTAGTCATGTCTTCATAACTGCATACTTGTGCTAAAAACAAATTTTCATGTCTTTGTTTTTACGGTTCACGATTTTCTATCGGACTATGAATATTATATGACAGCCAGATAGCAATATTACTCCACTACGCTTTGAGAAACTAAGCCAGCGTGTTAAATTTAGTCAACTTAACGCTTATAATTAATTGTTACATGAGAATCCGCACGGCCGAAAAAAGGTGTCAACTGCACAAAATTTGTGCAGTTCGCCGGATGCAATTATGTCTAATCCCAATAAAATTAATAGGCAAAGCTGTCATCAATCTGGTTCTGTTCGCAGTGGGTATATGAAAATTTAGCATGTGGCGTTTAGTTCAATATTTAGAAATAAGTTACTAGTCTTGTAAAATCCCGTGAAATGCAATACAATTGCTTACATTTGCTTACAGAAGCCTGTACACGTGAGGGTATTCAGCTATATCCCATACATATATGTTTTATTTGGTTAGATTCTAAATGAAAATAGCCATGACATGTAGTTGCAACTCGCGCAGAAAGGCTTAATGAGTTATGAATATCTGCATATATACCAATGCCATGCATAGAACTCGTACGTGGCATACCGGATTGTGTTTTCATTATAAAAATTTAGATTCAACTGATTAAGCAAAGATGACTACATCTTCTTAACCTGTCAGCAAAAGATGATTGCATCTTTCTGAACACAAGAGTCTCCCCTAAATTGGTCTTTATAATATAAACACAAATTTGCGCTAGCTTTGGCGTTTGCATACTGCTTTTAAAACAAAAAGATTTCGTGTACTGCATGTTTGCGGTCTCTTGATTTAGCTATACATTCTATTTGGCTGGCCAGTTCTAGTCAGTAAATTCGCGCAGAATTGCAGAAATAAGACTTGTCGAATTATAACTATTATATAACAGGATATAATAGCTACCGTATGTATAGCCGCAATTTCATATAGCCTACATGCAACATTTAATTCATGATGCATAATATATAGGATGTGTTATTATATTATAAAGAATTAGGTTCAACTGATTAAGCAAAGATGACTACATCTTCTTAACCTGTCAGCAAAAGATGACTGCATCTTTCTGAACACAAGAGTTTCCACTTTCTGAACACAAGAATCTCCCCTAAATTGGTCTTTATAATATAAACACAAATTTGCGCTAGCTTTGACGTTTGCAAACTGATTTTAAAACAAAAAGACTTCGTGTACTCTTTGCGTTCTCTTGATATAGTTATACATTCTATTTGCATGGCTGCACGGCCAGTTAGAGTCAGTGCAATTCGCGCAGAAATAAGGCTTGTTGGATTATGACTATATGATAATACAGACCTAAAAATATAGCTACCGTATGTGGCTGCAACTGCAATATCGCATACAATGATTCATACATAATAGGATGTGTTTTCATTATAAAAAATTAGGTTCAACTGATTAAGCAAAGATGACTACATCTTCTTAACCTGTCAGCAAAAGATGATTGCATCTTTCTGAACACAAGAGTTTCCGCTAAATTGGTCTTTATAATATAAACACAAATTTGCGCTAGCTTCGGCGTTTGCAAACTGATTTTAAAACAAAAAGATTTCATGTACTCTTTGCGGTCTCTTGATATAGCTACATGTATACATTTTATTTGGCTGGCCAGTTCTAGTCAGTAAATTCGCGTAGAAATAAGACTTGTTGAATTATAACTATGATATACAGGATATAATAGCTACCGTATGTATAGCTGCAACCGCAATTTCATATAGCCTACATGCAACATTTGATTCATGCATAATATAGGATGTGTTATTATATTATAAAGAATTAGGTTCAACTGATTAAGCAAAGATGACTACATCTTCTTAACCTGTCAGCAAAAGATGACTGCATCTTTCTGATCACAAGAGTCTCCGCTAAATTGGTCTTTATAATATAAACACAAATTTGCGCTAGCTTTGGCGTTCATTTGCAAACCGTGATTTTAAAACAAAAAGATTTCGTGTACTGCATGTTTGCGGTCTCCTGATTTAGCTATAGGCTTATTTCTGCGCGAATTTACTGGCCAGTTCTAGTCAGTAAATTCGCGCAGAAATAAGACTTGTTGAATTATAACTATGATAATACAGGATATAATAGCCACCGTATATATAGCTGCAACCGCAATTTCATATAGCCTACATGCAATGATTCATGCATAATAGGATGTGTTATTATATTATAAAGAATTAGGTTCAACTGATTAAGCAAAGATGACTACATCTTCTTAACTTGTCAGCAAAAGATGACTGCATCTTTCTGAACACAAGAGTTTCCACTAAATTGGTCTTTATAATATAAACACAAACTTGCGCTAGCTTTGGCGTTTGCAAACTGATTTTAAAACAAAAAGATTTCGTGTACTGTTTGCGGTCTCTTGATATACATGTAGCTATACATTCTACTCATTTGGCTGCATGGCCAGTTCTAGTCAGTGCAATTCGCGCAGAAGTAAGGCTTGTTGAATTATAACTATGATAATACAGACCTAAAAATATATAGCTACCGTATGTAACTGCAACCGCAATATCATATACACTGATTCATGCATAATAGGATGTGTTATTATATTATAAAAATTTAGGTTCAACTGATTAAGCAAAGATGACTGCATCTTCTTAACCTATCAGCAAAAGATGACTGCATCTTTCTGAACACGAGAGTCTCCACTAAATTGGTCTTTATAATATAAACACAAATTTGCGCTAGCTTTAGCGTTTGCATGCACAGTGATTTAAATACAAAAATATTTCGTGTACTGTTTGCGATCTGACATTCTATTTCACTGTTTGGCTGGCCAGTTCTAGTCAGTAAATTCGCGCAGAAATAAGGTTTGTTTAATTATAACTGATAATAATACAGACCTGCTGTATAAAGCGCTGTATACGTACTGTAACCCCAATATCATATACAATGATTCATGCATATAATACGATGTGATTTCATTATAAAAATCTAGGACAACAGCAGCCGACTTTGCTCTGATAGGACTGATTCGAATGCCTTACTTGCCCCAAGCGTCGAGAACATAACTCTGTCGTGCCAGTGATAACATCTTTAGTCACCCCGGCAAAGAAACGGCGATGCGATACTTGGCGACCATCGTCGTCTCGCAAGTCTTCAAGTTTGACCCGTTTAATCGCTGATGGAAAACACTTGAATGTTTTACTAACAAGCAACTTATTGTATCAATTTGTATGCATACCAATTTTTCTTATCATCTACGTTGTGCGCAAACACTCGCTTGAACGTCGTCGATGCGCCTCGAATGCTGTCTTGGCGTGTATTATATTCGAATTTGGCGCGCGATTTTTGTTTTTATATGACGACCACAATTTGCAATGTGTAATATGAAGTCGAGATATTAAATTAACTAATTCAGTACTAGTTAATATTAAATGAAGTTTGGTTTCAAAGATACTATTACAAATAAGTAGCAAGGTTGGATAATTAATATATGTCATCAGTTCATCAACTTTGACACAAAACTATGGTTACCAACACCAGAAACGCTAATCCTTTCACACATCGTCCGGATTCTCATGTAAAGTAGTGATGGGCATGGGCGTACCGGGCGGGGGGGCGGTAGCCCCCCCAGTTTTTTGGGCAGTCGGGCAATATTCGCTGAGCAGTCGGGCAATTTTGTTAAAAAAAAAGAAAAATGGGACAAATTCTGTAAATTTTGCGGAAAATTCGGCGAAATTTCCGAAATTTTTGTAGGTTCCGGACCAACCTCGTTCCCAGGCTCTTTGCTCTTGCTTCCCAAGAGCAAAGAGCCTGGGAACGAGGTTGGTTCCGGACAATTATGGTATGTCCGGAAAAATTTTTTGACCCCTAAAATGGTACACTGACCGAAATTTTTTTGGCGACGGGGGGGGAGGTCGCCAAAACAAAATCCGGGAAAAAATTTTTCGGTTCTTGTCGGGCAAAATTCTGAAAAGTCGGGCAAATTTCGTGCCGCCCCCCTAAATTTTTCCTTCCGGTACGCCCATGGTGATGGGCGATACCACCAGTATCGATTCGATACGATACTGATTACTTTTTCGTCAAAGTATCGAGGTATCGATTACCCAAACGATTACCACGACGACGATTGTATATTGGCAGAATTTTCCGCCATTATAAGTTATTTCCCGCCTTTTTCATAATTTATTCTGTCGACGAGGTCCGGAATATTAATCAGGGAAGCGGATAGAATGTCAAATAAAGTAAAGGAAAGTTTGATTGAATTGATAAATGCAGCAAAATACAAAAAAGTACATAAATTTTACTAGAAATAGCCATGAAAACGATGACACAACTACAGAATTATAATGAATGTCTAATTTTAAAAGTAATCAAAACACTTTTTCGATACCGTGCAGTATCGACTCAGACTAGTCCCAAGTCCTCTGTGCCCGCTTTTGATTTCCGTGACGTCACCGAGCGAAACGCGCGCAAGAGGACTAGCACAAAACGTTTTCTAGCCTGCAAAGCAGGTGCTCGCGGGCTTGGTAAATCCCGTAAATGTTTTCCAATATGGCGGAATTCCAGGATTTATAAAATTGTATAAACATGGAAGAATATGCAGAATATTTAAAGATAAACGTGAGTATTAAAGATATTATGGTTGTACAATGTAAATAATAAGGTATTATAATAACTTCTTTCAGGAATGACGTAAATTTAAAGTAAATTGTAACATTTTTTTGACTATTAGTAGCACCCTGATCATCATCTGTTGACTGAGTTCACTAAGTGCATCTCACTTGATAGAACTAACTGTTGAAAGGTTTTGTAGATAAATATTTTGAGATTTATACATTTATGAGTCCTGACCAAGGGCAGTTGTGAAAAATGCAACTACAAGCCCTCTGGCAGGAATCCAACCAGCTGCACACTTACTTTTGTATATATACATGAACGTGCAGTTAGAGCTTGACACCTGAACTTTGTAGCTTAGTTAGTTAGAGCACTGGACCAGAATCGCAGAGACACAGGTTTCATTCCTGCTAGATGGCCTATAGATGCATTTAAATAGAGAGATTTATGCCCGTATTCTAAAAGCTCACTCACACTCGATAAGTGGAGGTTCAATCTGAGCTTCTCATGAGTGTCAATGCTGATTTGGAATAGGGAAAGTAAGTAGTCACTGAGTACGAGGTGACACTAGCCCTCTAGCAGTTCAAAAATAACATTGACACTCAAGGCAAGCTTGAGATTGAACCTCCACTTACTGAGTGTGAGTGAGCTTTTAGAATACAGGTTATACAGGTATTAAATGGTGCACTGCCAGGACAATTTGCCTCTTTTGTTCATAGAGATGTGGATTCATTTGAGCATAAAAGGCAAATATTGCAGTAACAATATCCACAGCAATAAAGAGTACTTGTATTGAGTATTAATATTATTATGATTATATAGTGATTTGATGCAGGTTGATGGTAAAGTGTACAAAGTCATTTTTCTGGAAAAAGCAACCATCACTGAGTGCAATATAAAAATTAAGCAATATTCCAGTGACATGTATCACAAGAGATATCTGTTGAAGAGGGCTTGGATTGGTTTATTGGCCTTTCTCACCTTCAAGTGATTTGCAACCTGTCATGGAGAAAGTTTTTGGATATTTTACATGTATATAAAAAATAATAATTGTAATAGATGCTTTCTCTGCAGAGTAACTAATAAAAGATGATGCTTTGGGGCTTATTTCTGCTTAGTGGAGCTGTAATAATATCATATTCAACAATTTAATAAATTAAAAATTCAATATTAATTTTAATAATAAATTTCATAATTTTATTACAATAAATACATTTATTATTATGTATTAAATTAACAATATTAACCTCAAAATTTTATTCTATTCCTGTTCACATGTGCCTGCCTGGAGTGTTCGTGTTGAAATTGTTGCTTCAGTTTTTACATACTAATAAGAATTAGATGCTGTACCTTGTGACTGTTCTAACACAAACTAGTTCGAACAAGTAACATTTGAATATAAACTAGAATACCGGTGTTCCTGGAAGTCCAACAACAAGCCATTGTTGGGTGGTGATCAGGTGAATCTTGTTTGAAAATATTACAAACATGACACTATGCAGACTGTAGTTCGGCCATTTCCTGACTTGACGAAATAAATGAACAGCAAAATTATGTACATCCATGTTGTCCAATATGTCTTTTGCCTGAACTTTGTCACTCACAAATGCCACTTTCACCAAATTCTTCAAATATGACCTTGTTTAATTATATATTTTCTTGACAACTGTCCCTGTATATGCCTGTATGGCACCATTTAAATTTTCTGCCACAGGTAAAACATTTCCTAAACATCAAACATAAAAATTGTTGGCAAGTACATAACAGATCTATATTTTGATCTATAAATTCGCAAAGCTCGCAAATATTCAAACGTTCTAGTTAACACAAGTGAATACATGCATTTCAATAGTGCATTGATAAATATCATTACTATATTTACCATGTATTTAGTTAATATTCTACATTTATACAGCAGAGGTATCCCAGGATATCGATAAATAAATTCTCACCTTCTATATTTAAAAATATTTCTCACCGATTTCTTGCTTTTTGTTAGCATCAATTCCGCTTTACTACATTGTCTTTTCAGTATATTAATTTATGTACCACTGCTTGTATTCAATATATATTAAAACCACAAAATTTTAATCCAACTTGTCGCAAATATAAAAGTCAATTTGATACAAATCTATAAACATTTTACTCGCTCATGAGAACGGCGCCATTTTCGCAAGCCACTGATCTCAATACAGCAAGTGGGGACACTACTTTGTCCCTAGCCTCCTCCGCAGGCCTCTCTATGGGTTCTAGCCTGCGAATGGGTTTGAAAAAAAAATTTTCTGGGAGAGAGGCCTGCCATAAATTAGCCTGCATGGCAGGCGGTATTTCTACAGGCAGCGAAAATTAGGGAAGCAAAGGAAATACCATAGGAGCGAAGCTTGCGAGTATTATAACTTTAAAAATGTTTTAAAATGCATCGAAATATTCAAGTTATACGAAAATTAGTTGGTCAATTGAAAGGATTATATATCACGATGTCTCTCGCGGTCTTTTGGCATGTTTATTTATATGAAGGGGTTGACATTTTGATTATATTTTACTAATTTTAGTCAAATCATCAGACATTTGGCAACATGTTAAGTGAATTGATATATAAAAGGAAAAGATCTTTCTGTTGAAGCAACCATTTCAATAAGTGAGGAGAGATAACAACTTGGAAATATCAACTACAGAAATTTGATTACTACAAATACCTACAAAAATCAAGATTTTGTTGGCATCTTAAGCCTGGTTTACATATGCCTGCATTATCATTGTTTACAGCTGTTGATGCATACATTCTTTTGTGAATTATTTTGTTGAACTTTTAACAACAATAGCGCATCAACAAACAGCAGGTATATATGAACCAGGCTTCACTTGGTTGAATAGTTAACTGGAACTCACCCCCTTAATAAGGGCTTAATTAATATCATGTGAATATGCTAAACCCATTAAGTTGCATTGTGACACATGTAACAACCTCTTTCTAATATAGTATATGCCTAGTTGTGTTACACGTACTGGCCACATGACATCCATGATTTGATAAATAAAGAAATTGATGATGTATCTGTATATTCTCTAATCATATGTATCTCCCTTGTTCATGTTTAATTAAATAAAATTGCTCTTGACATATATTTGTTTTAAATATAATAAATCTAGATTGGCATGTATCATGTAAGAGCCTACAATGCCAGGGGCCCACAACAGGTTCTTGTTGTCTCATCCCTTGCCGGCATGCCCCTGCTTTTACTCTGTCTGACATCAGACAATTTTACTATTCCAGGGGAGAATGCAGACAATGGGTTTATCTAAAGCTTCACAGCTTACAATTAATATATACCCACCATTGAAAGACTTTTGGATGGTTGTAATGTAACAATTAATAGCAAAACATGCAGGAATGCATTTACTGGGGGGGGGGTGCACACCCCCTCCCTAGCCCTGGCCAGGGGATGTGTGTGCTATTTTTCATGATAAAGCAAAAAATATTAGAGACAAAATGAGATATTGTACACAGTACACTTGTACCACATGGAGGTTGTTTTGCAAAATTGTCAAAATACTGCTGTTGCTGTATATTAATGGCGGGCTGCACACATGAAGACACAACTTGAGTCACTCAACACCAGAGCTGGCAGAGCACCCCCCTACCGGATCATGCTGGATCCATCCCTGAAAACATGTCTATCACTGGGAAGTTTCGTCAGTGACTGTTTGTATGGTTATAGGGAAATTTGCCTTGCAAAATGGATTTTACCCATGTAAATATTTTGTCTGTGAACTTTGGCAAGCAAAATGGAATGTATACTATGTAATGTCTCCAATGGTTAATTAACAAATCCAAGGCAAATGTTATTAAGACAGGTCTTTATACCCTGTTGCACCACATGGAAAACTATTAGATTCTTATTAAATTCCAGTTGTCCTTTCCCTTATGTCTACATAACTCACACCCATATATAAAACAGGGCCACTGATTTAAGGCTTTTAAGCTTTATTTTGCTCATTTTCGCCACATCTGAGACACTCAAGTTTGAAAACTTTGTCTTTGTCCATCGGGACCAAGGGGTAAATTGCACAGTGTATTCCACAATAAGAAAGCTATTTGTTTGAGACTTTTATTAATGATTTCCTTCCATACGTACTATTTATAAAACAAGGCAAGAGGTGTTTATATATTTAATACGCAGGCACAGATGTCAACAGTTGAATTTACATTTATATATTGACAATTTTCGATCGTTCCTTTTCGTGTTATAATTTCGACTAAATCACTGCACTTTCAGCTTATTATGATATAAAATGTCGTCAACAATTTGAATAGAAATTTGTATATATCAACGATAAACTTTCAATTGAAACCTTGTCTTGATAAATGTCTTGACATGAATCGACGACAACGTGAATTCACTGCTCTGCAAAGTCACTCGTTGTCTCTAAACAATCCCAGTAAATCGCTGCGTCGGCTCTCGATAACGTTCTCAGCTCCTTAGTCAAAGTTCCCTTTGTATTTGCAATGTTGAAGACCAGGATTATTCGTTAATTTTACAGTTTTACTCGTCTTGTAACTTGTAAGCCATCGCGATCGTGTTGAAAACAAAATTTTCTTCACTCCTTGCCGTAAGCCCTTCCTACTCCCCCTAAGTTTGAGTTTGTCGAAATTTGCATGCGCGAGCCGGTATGCGCAGTGCAAATTTTTGTGTCGATTTATGGCAGGCATCTCACCAAACTTTTTCCCACCACCCGATTCGTCGGGTGCGATGCCT
>CACRXK020005107.1:0-29213 GCA_902702795.2 Paramuricea clavata
GGTCGCTGAATACAATCGACAAAAGGTTACCTTTCGAGAGAACAAGTCACTTCTTGAGAAAAACGTACGAAAAACTGATACCACTGCGGTTGCGGCGAAACTCAAGTGTGAGAAATTAGAGTCAGGCAGTCAGCTTCCACGTGCCAACGACTGTATAACATTTAAGATTACTGCGCATCTACTGCGCACGACCACAATTTCTTGCGTTTAGAAAAGTTGAGAAATCTTGCCCCTCTACACAAATTAGGTCTGCTGCGTCGCTCGCTCGCTTCAGGCCCGTTCGCTTCCGCAGCAATAATCTCCGTGCCGTGACCCCTATGGCGCACGTGACGTGATGCGTGATTTACTTTGAAAAAATGTAGTTAATTAATTAATTTGTAACATTTGTGAACAGAGCTACAACAGCTGAATGTGTAGAAAGTACACCGTGCACTTGAGAATACAACAGATAAATAACTATATATTGGCAGGATATTAAGAAATATTTGTCAGGATATGGCTGAAGTACATACACACACTTACAAATTTAAATATTTATGGCTAAGATTAATCAAGCTTGCCAGATCAAGCATTTCTGATTCATTGAAAGATGACGACCTCGACCCTGATGAATGTATTGATCTTCTTCAACTCGGGACAAGAATCGAGATATTCCTTGCAGTTAGACATAAGATTTTGGAGTGCACTAGAAAATGGATGAAAGAATTTGTGAGACAAGGTGGCTTAGGTTATCTTCTTGACGCTTTAGAAGACCTCACAAGTAAACAAACGAAATATGATATCAGTGAAGCATGCGAAATTCTCGAATGTATATCGTGTATAAAGGCTGTTATGAACTCAAAGAATGGTCTCGAGGCGATGGTCGAAAGAAAAGAATGTGCTCAAAAACTAGCTAAAGGTTTGTATAAAATGTACAATAACATGAGTACCAAGGGTCAATGCAGTTATCCAGGCATTCTCACGTTCTGTACAAATATTTGTTTAACCTGTTTCTATAAAATTAATTTGTCAACATTCGCTCACACATACTCCCTGGCTGATCTTATGTTTAACTTTAATCAAACTTTGAATGCGAGTAAATTACAGCAAATTAAGAAAATCTCATAATAATAATATAACATAATTATATAATGCAATTGTCAATTGTACCCCCCCCCCCCAACCTTGGGGGAAATGTGGGGACATAGATTTTTAATATATACATGTTTAACTATTGCCCCACCCCCTGGCTGACAATGACTAATCTTGTCTAATCCCCCAACCCATGGGGACAAAATTTGAAAAAATTACCTGCTCCACTATAAAATTGACTTTAAAGAGATCAGGCTCAGGCTCAACAGGACCATTGAACAGGACAATCTTAGCCTGCGAGCGGGCTCGTATACATTCCTACATAATGTCCCACATGCCAGGGCCAGGGATCCATAAGAAGAAAATTTCCCACCTAGTCAGGGTAACTAAGAGTTAAAAGAGGGAAAACGCCCCACATGTCCCCACCTTCCCCCAATGTCACGTTACATTATTATTCAGCTCACTCCCCATTGGGGTTTTTCAGTGACTGATTACATCAATTATTACGCTTACTTATGTTTCTTATATTTAGTCTAGACTATTTATCTTTACAACAATTGTGATTACTTTCTTAACTGTGTTTATCCTAACCCACCTTGTCAACTTTCCCTGTGGGATGAAACTAGAGCGCCAAGAGAAAACTCACGACTTTCGGCAGAGCGTTGACTGACTCTTTTCACATGAGTCCCTTGTGAGAATTGAACCCACAATCTCAGAGGTGAGGCGCTTGCTCTGATGAGTGCGCCACCATGTTACTCATAATGCCACATTGCAAGCTCCCTTAACAGACTCCCAATTAATTAGAATCATGCTACTGCTAACTTTCACAGAATCTAGTCCTTGTTTGATCCTGGCTTGAAACAATTTTGGAAATGCGGGAAGTTGATTATCCTAATTTGATTCCGGCAATGTCATTGCCATATGCCAGCCATTTTTAACATTGAGAGTCTAAGTAGGTTGCAGGTGGATTAAGGAATGAAAATTAGCCAAACACCATCTTGACTATGTATATTGTATCACTTACCAGACCTGCCTAGTGTCCCACACTTGGTGTGAAAGTCACATATTTAAATATTGGTCCTGCAGACCCACATACATGCCTTAAATTAAGTCACAAATTTCCACATATTTTCTGGGTTGGCATTAGAAGAGGGGTGGAACATATAAAACAAAAGTTATTCCGAATAAGGAGTGCATAATATTAACACACAATTTATTAAAACTATAAACATATCCCCTCATATCCATAACATATCCCCTCCCGAATATGAATTACCGGAACGAAAATAAAAGTGATAATAATACATAAAAATTGAGAGAAAGAATGAGGAAAATGGGTACACACAGCGTAAACATTGGGAAGGTAGGAACATGCAATATTAGAAAAAAAACCTAGGTAAATGCATGACTTGGCAAAATTTCACTTACAGCCCCCCCCCCCTTCCCTCCATTAAAAATATAGAGCTAGCGCTGCCCCTGCATACATTAATTATTTAGTAAAGAAGATTATCTGGATCTTCTTTTCTACGTTTTGTGAAAAACACTTTTAGCACTCCAGCCACTGATCTATTAGATCGGTGACTTGAGCAGGTGTCACGCTATCTGCTGAACTTGACAGGTCTGCTGTATCACCTGATAAATAAGATTAACAAACTTCAAAAGTTTGTACATACCCAGAAACGTGCAAATTGTATACTTCACAAACTACACTAGCATGCGATGTGTTCCCCCAAACTTTTTAACCAGGTGCAGAAAAATAGGCAATCATATTGGCAATATTTGTAGTGGTGAATAGCCTAGATGAATTTTTTGGTTGACACTTTGGACTTTATGTTATAGTTAGGGACCGCTCATTATTTATTGTACATGGGGGATTGAGGAGAAACTGGGGGTGGGCTTTAAATTTTTTTAAAACCTGAAAGGGGGAGCTTTGAAAAAATACAGAGAGACGAAAGAAGGGGGGCTTTGAAAATATTTACCGGTTTGAATAAAACATTACTAGTTTTAAAAATGTATCACAAAACAACTTAACAACAAATAAGGTTTTTAGACCTAATATTTATAAATGGAAGCCAAGTCTCTTATGTTCATGTAAATAGACAATTCCCATTGTAGACTAATTTTAGAACTAGGCAAAGAGATGCAAATCAAGGCCGAATTTTTGTTAAAATAGCGGGGGAGGTGGGAAAAAATGTTAGGGGAAGGTGCAGCAGTCTAGCTCACAACCCCCATGGAAAATTAGGGCTTATTGTAGAACAGGCCAATATCAACAAGATGAGGTATGCATGTAGTGTACATTATGTACTAGTGTATTAATGAATTATGAATGTATGACTCCAATCTTGCCCTTCATTGCAATTGCTACAAAGTTTCTTTCAAAACATTGCATTAACAGTGTACTTGACACAGATATGAATGGCTATCACTGTTTCAATTTTACAGAGAAAACTTTCTTATGTCACGAGTTGTAAATCCTAAGCAACCATCACATTTTCACTTTGTTCTATCATTGAAACTTTCCGCAGGGGAGGTGCATGACCTTTCAGGAGAAGTGCAAAAATTCTCAGGGGAGGTGCAAAACGATCTCAGGGGAGGTGCGCACCTCTCCACACCTCCCCTCAAAATCCGGCCTTGATGCAAATAAATCACCATTGCTAGAAAGAGCATACTAAAATAAGTAAAATATTTCAAAGTTTGGTTGCGAGATGTTGTAAAATACAGAAAATATAGCCTTGCAAAGTTTGCAAATTTTGTATACTTTTGTATTGCATGCGAAAATTGCAATACAAAAGTATACAAAATTTTTGCAACTTTGGAAGGCTATACATTTTCTACATTTTACAACATTTTGCAACCAAACATTGCAATTTTATTAATTTTAGTATGCCCTTCCCGGGAATATACTTTTTTAGTCTATAATGGGAATTGTCTATTGGTCCCCATTATCTATTTGTGTTTATCTAAATAAAGAGCTAGAGTTTTTGTTTCTCTAAATAAGGATAAAGAGCTGGGGGTGGGGGTAGGGGTGGGGGGGGGTTGTTAAAATTTATGTTCTTGTTTTGCCTGTTGGGGGAGGGGGGCTTGGAAAATTTTAATTATCTTAAGAGGGGGGCAACGAAAAAATATTATAACTGTAGAGTTTCTCATCAGTCTCCCCCTGTACAATAAATAATGAGCAGTCCCTTACCCTGGTAGCTGTGGGCTGATTACAGTAAAGTCGATCCCCTATTAAACCCCTCTCCTGTAAGCCATATACAATGTTTCATATTAATTTACAGTCTATGTTTCTTATATCACGTTAAATCCAATTAAGGGCCTACAATAACTTTTTTGGCTACTAGCAAAGAATGTGTAAGTGTCAAAGTCACTAGTCTAGATTTTAATTAGCAAAATTTATCAATATCTGCGCATCTATTTTACACGTATGTATTAATAAAATGCTGACTGTAAGAAATCATAGCTTGCACAGTTCTTCAGTCGTCACTCGTCAAAGACTCGCAAAAAAATCACATTAATTTTATGAAACTTTTAGTTGCTAATTTACCTGTCCGTGAATAAGTCCGACCTCCAGACCTCTAATTAAAGTCTCCATGAATAAGTCAGACCTCCAGACCTCGAAGCCAATAGAAAATGTCTCAAATTGCCTAAAAGACTAAAAACCTACAGGTTTCCTATATGAACCTATAGGTTGGCCTATTGACTTTTTTTGTAAGCCTTACTTCCCACAAATATGCCTGGAATGAATAGCACCGGGCCGGTACGTTGTTGAAAGCTGGATTAGCTTAACCCTATTTAGGTTAACCTAAAATTCAAAGCAAACTTCCTGACATGCAGCTTCTCTATAAATCTGGAAATATTTCTTCAGAGATTTGTCTGAATCCACAGGAGTTTACTTCTCTGAAATTTAATTTTGAAATTAACAGACGTGCAGAAATACACAAACTAGAAGAGCAGGTTAAATTCTAACCCAGGGTTAGCGCTAACCCACCTTTGGCTTTGAACAACCGGGCCCAAGGAGTTTAATAGAGCATTTACAGTAATTACAGAATGATGTTTCTCATGATGAGTGGATGCTCAAATTTTCTGTATCGTTCTTTATCATTCATTAGAGTATCATTTTTGGTATGATATATCTTGTGTCATTACATCATGGTTAGTACAGTACGTAGTTATATAAAAAATGTAAAAACTTGTCAGTGAAAGCTATAATTACGCTGTTAGAGATCCTAGCAGTGTATACTGGAATGTTGCTTCATGATCGTTACAAAGAAATAGAACAGAGTCAACTTCCAAAGGGAAATCACAATTAAGGCTGATAAACTAGTTGACTTGAGATTGCCTTTTGGTAAAAAATGTGGTGATCCAAAGAATTATACCAGTACCCAGCATTTAACAATTATTCGCCGAAGGCGAGGTGATTATCGGGGAATATTCACCAAGACGAAGTCGAGGTGAATATTCCCGATAATCACCGAGCCGCATGAGGCGAATAATTATTTTAGTATTTTTACACAAGTCTTTTGTTTTGTTTTTTCTGAATTTATTTTAATTTCGCTTATTTCTTTATCAGTGAATCTAGTCGTACTGCAGGCTGCTCCATTTACTGTTCGGAGTACTCCCGATTTTCCGAACACAAAAATCAGAACAGTCGTGCCCGTTTTCGGTTCGATTCTATTAGTGTTTACTGTGTTCCGAAAATCTGAAATGTTCCGAATTGTAGATGGAGCAGCCTGCTGGTGGTATAGTGGGACCTCTGACAAAATGATTGTAGATAGGGCAGGTACTGTGCAGTTTCATTGGCAGCATTCAAGCTAGAGGCATATGGGTTAATTTAATTCATGAGTCGCTACCACCTGGCTACTCCATTTATTGTTCGGAGTACTCCACATTTTGGGAACACCAATAGAATCGAAGCGAACACGGTCCCTACTGAAAAACTCGAACGTTAAATGGAGCAGCATGCAGTACATATGCATGCCATCTTGCATTGTCATGTATTTGCTATAAACATTTCTTCAGTTCATAAATTTGACGAAGAACACTAAAGAACGTACCGTGGAAATTTGTTACCATTTTCAACGGATACAAGTCAGCAGCAATGTTAAAAGTAAAATAATCTGGGAGTATTTTGCTCTTTTCAAGGACGATCTATTAAGAAAGTATCCACAAGAAAACGCCCACCATATTTTTGTCATATTCTAGCTAAGAAGTATGCACGGATTTAATGTGAACTCATTCACTGATATAGATGACCAAATTAGAATTCCATGCGTTTGTCTAAATTATGAAAATTAAGTGAAACGTATTTGAAAATTAAAACTGTTAAATCGCGTGGTCGTAACATCACGATTGATGTATATATTAATATCTGCAAAGCTTGGAAAGCCATAAGACTCGAGAGATTTTCAATTTGCAATATGAAAATAGGTATACGTACAGTACTGTAATTATTGTACACGCATCTGCTGACTGCACCGTTGTGTTTGTATATATTGGTGGATTTGAATGGTGGATTAAGTTACTAAAACGAAACATACGCATTACAGGCTGTAGCCCCCCCCCCGAAAAATTGGAGTCGGGCAAATTATAATTTATAAACGTACGTTTGGCAAAATGATGGGGGAAATAAATATGTATGATAATAGTGGAAAATGCAACAGCCTGATGAATAGATTACAAATACAAACCTTGCATGTATTCTGAATGATGTCTATAAGTTATTTACTACGTCTAACACAGTACATACAGAAGTTGACACATTCTATAATTGACTTGATTTTCATGCAAAGTTATCTTACATTAATAATTGAACATATTTTTATACTATACAGTCATGCATCAACTGCTTCATGTCGTGATCATGCATGCGAGGTCAAACGAGAACGCAAGTTATCACAAGTAGATGGTCATGAATTGCTATTGCGTTTAAAAACGCGCAAATGAAGAAAAGTTTAGAATATTTTGCGTTGAGATCTCGCTCCTGCCTGACATAGCGTGATGGCTAGACTCTTTACTTCAGTTACATTATTTATGATTAAATTTCTTTTCAGGTGATAAACACTGAAACTGCGTGTAGAAGTAAAGACTGCATGCATGTATAGACGGCTTTAATCATCATGAAACTCGTGCATTCGCTTTCGTAGCTGAATATACTGTATTCAAGGAAATATATGAAACTATATATGCGCTTGGATTGTCTCTTAAGCCCGCGCCGCACACGAGAGCAACGTGCTGAGCTAGCAGCTAGCTCAGCTATGTATTTTCACCGCACACGTTGGGAAAACTACTCAACAACAACATAATTGACAAAATCATTTGCATTTTACTCCATTTTGTTCCAAGTCACATGAAGAAACCATGGTTTGTCATTGGCTAATTGATTCAAACAGCTCAGCACTTAGCTCACAACATCCGCAGACGCTGAGATTTCCTCGCGAGGCGAAAAATATCAAACACGATAGATATTTTCCTCAAGAGGTCAAATCCTCACGAAAACTATCCGCACACGAGAGCAACTTGCTGAGCTAACTAGCTGCCTCGCGAGGCCGTTAGCTCAGCAAGTTGCTCTCGTGTGCGGCGGGCTTTAAATAGTTGAATTGTTTGCATTGTTATGAATATACTACCATAATCTTCGTTGTGTTTGTTGTTTGTGATTGCATAAACTCAGAGTATAATCTAAAAACATACGTATGCCATATTAAAATTATGCCTATATTGAAATGTTCAAAATGCTTTGTTTTCTGGCTCCCAAGGGAGTTTTGCTCTTGCTTATCTGAAAATTAAATGCATATCTAATAAGTTTGTCTGCATTTCGAAATGATTAACAGTTTTGCGGTAGACCATGTTCAGAGCGACATTGCTAAAAAACTTAAACGAGATTACTACATAAATTTCATGCTGTTCAAGCTTCGGAATACAACTTTATTTGTAAACAGAGTGAACAAGAATCAATCAAGCTGGCTCCGTCCGCCAAACATCCACAACAGTACTCAGAGAGTTCAGAAGCATGGAAGACAACATTTCTCAGACTTCGTGGTTTGGGCATAATTTTGTCCACGTTAGAAACTCTTGGTTCAGGAAAAGTCAACTCAATTCTTGATAATCATGAAAGTGCTGAGTTTATTTCTAGTTTTACGTCCATGATAAACTCTCTTGGGCTGGATAATATACTCAGTGAACGAGGGATTCTATCAGGTTTAGTCAAAGGTTGGGCACTTATATGTACTAACTTTTCTGTTTGTATATTTAAAATTATCAGTTGATTTAGCTAAAATAAATGTCTTGTTCCAACAATTTTGGCTTTCCAAATGTCGTTCACAAACTATTGTATGTCTTGTGTTGTCAGGCGTTATGCAACGTTTGTACAAATTGAGGATAATATAGTCTAACGTACATTATTGCATGCATGCACATGGAATGTGTGTGTATGCCATTGACAGTGTTTTCTGCACAACCCATGAGCATGATGCATAATCATATCGCTCCGTTCAAGCACTAGATAAAATTTAAGAAAGTGAATAATATGTTTTCTCCATTAAATTATTTGTTAACTTGATGTTATACCAGAACGGATTGGAGTTCTCAGTGCCGTATTTTACCATAATTTACTGAACTTCTTGGCAAATATAGACGCGTAAATCCTCTTCAGTTATTTCGCACCGCCATGAATTGTGTGAACATAGTCTCTGAGTCAATAATATAATATAAATAATAGTTTTGATACCTCAAGAGACAAGGTAGTTCTACAGCTGGGATTTAAATCGCCACCCCATGCACTTTTATATTTAAACTAATCTGTTGCGCTGAATTGTAGAAAATTGCCGATTCTTGCATGGTTTTAAACCTGAATAGCATGCCATTGTGACTGTATGTGGCATCATATTTTACGATAATGCGAATTTTCCCACCTGTCATCACATTCTACAAGTGAAGAAATAAATTTTTGTTGTGATTTTCAGCTAGTACTGAACTCATGGATAATGTGATGCTATTTTCTGCTCAAATAACAACTAAAATATGACCACGGGATGTAAGTTTAAAACAGATGTTGCAATGGTTTCTGATTCATGTATGAATATATGCGGGTTGAAACATGCTCTTGAAGAAAATGATTCATAAATGTCTGTTACATTAGATACTTCGAAGATGCATACGTATACTGAACTATAACTACAATTAGTATGACTAGCTATCATTACAAGTTACGTTGTCTATGCATAGCAGTTTGAATGGCTACGAAGTTTGTGGCCAGCACGCGAAACACAGTATATCGCAGTAAATGGGTCGCTGTTGTTAACAAACGTATTGAATCAAATCGTAACGGGGAAAATGATATCAATTGTGGAAAAGATCCAAAGTACCTGGCACGTTCCTTACAAAATCCAAGTGTTTCAAACTACTTTGGTTTAAGATCAAAACTTCGCGGGGCTTCTGCCATGTGGGTGCTGTCATTCCTAGAACATGGCGGACTTGATTCATTATTTCAGGCTCTAGAGAATCTTGGTAAACGAGAACATACTGCTGGTGTTGTGAATGCATTCTTGCAACTAGAGTGTGTGTTTTGTATCCGCAGTGTTCTGAATACAAAAACTGGCATGGATTTTATTTTGGAAAACAGGGAGTTATCTCGTCTCCTCACACAAGGTTTACAACAGATTCATATTAATTATATTGAAAGTTGATGACAAATAACACCCTTTTTTAATTAGTTTCTGTCTCATTGTGTAGAAGAAAAAACTTCCTTGAAAAAGCAATATCGTCTTACAGTATACATGTGCCAGAATCGTTAACTTGACATGTGCTGTTATAATATCATTCCTCCATATATATAATCGTATAAAGGTTTATACGACACAATCCTAGCTTTATGAAATCGTAAAGGCTTGCAACGCCAACAAGATTTCTGTTCTATGAAAGGATGCAGTGACGTATAATTTGTATATATGATAACATAATTGTTCATGTACTAATTAAGTAGGCCTACTCAAGTTATTTTTAAACATGCCTGTTGCCGAGGATAGCTTTATTTAGCGAAAATATCAGGCATTTCAAATATTGAAGCAAGTAAGGATTTCTTATTTATCCTGTAAAAATTACATTCATGCATGCTGCTGAGACTTGCATATATATAATTGAAGGGATTGAATTCTGCAATTAAAATAAGCTGTCTTGAATTCGGACTGTAATCACGTACGCAATGGCTAGTGTGCGTTCGACTTTTGTCGGTATTCCTCAGTGTATAGGGGCGACAGATTTTTGGACCTCAGTCAAGGATAAAGCGCAGCCCATGCATGCGTATGTGAGTGTCTAAATGTATAAAGTAATGTTTCCTTATGTGAAACAGTATGTAAAATAAAAGTATATAAGCCTATACAAGAAGCTGTAGTAACACAACAATTAATTTAACTAATTTAAACAAATTGTTGAGGGAAATATTTTGCACAACAATCGTTAAGGTGAAAATTTATCCGCGCTCACTTTCCTGAAAGGATATATTTAAGACGTTTGGTTCAATGAAAATTTTTGACAATTGTTCTCAAGATATTTTGGTTACCTGGCTAGTTTGCCCTCGTGTTCCTGGAATCATGATAGCTCAGAAGTCAGGTGAATTTCTGCGAAAGCAAATAGTCCAAACCTGTCCTCCAGAGTCTCCAGGCTTGGTTCGGCCCTGCGTCAGCAATATTTCGCAAACTAATTTTCGACATGACTACCTGCGGTTTTCTTGTCATAATATTATATTATCATAACCAGGGAAAAAAAAGTTTTTGCGTAAATTTATGTCGTCACAAGCAAATTTTTATGCATTAGCATGCAGGCGCTAGACCATATCACATGAAGTGAATATGATTATAACGCCACTAAAATAGTAAATCATTCACTTAAAAGTAAAAGTTCTATGTACTTTGTCTGACTTATTTCAATTTTATTTTTTCAGCTTTAGACACAGATAATGTGATGCTGAAGAAGCAAGTATTTGAACTCCTGTCTGCTCTCTGTGTTTATTCTGAAATGGGATACAAAATGGCAGTTGATGCTCTGTCGCACTACAAGGTGATTATTACAATAATTCGGGGGCGCAGTTGGCGCACATCGTTTATTTGCTCGCGGGCGGTGCAGGCTAGGCCTTCGTTGGCGCAGTCCTCAGAGCAAGCGTCTTTCGCCTATGAGATCGTGGGTTCGATTGTCTCGTTGCTCATGTGAAGAGCGTCAGTCAACGCTCTGCCGAAAGTCGCGGGGTGCTTCGGTTTCCTCCCACAGGGAAAGTTGACAGGGTGGGTTAGGATAAACACAGTTAAGAAAGTAATATCATAATTGCTGTAAAAATAAATAGTCTAGGCTTAGTATGTAATTAGATAAGCGTATTACTTGGTATAAAGTCATGCGCAATCTGATCATTGCCACATGCAAAATTTGCGCTACCTTGCCTTGAGCAATTCCGCGAGAAGGCTTGGGTCTAGGCTGCACGTTATTGATTTCTCAATAGGTAGTGTGCAAGTTACGTCACCGTCGCCATGTTGGATGACATTGACAAAGGATTTATTTGCTTGTCTGCAATGCAAATATCATCCAACATGGCGAAAATCTCTTTGTCTTTGAATCCCATGGGAGTGGTCTCACATCACCTATATTGGAACAGCCATGCATTGTGGTTTACCCATACTTACTGATCCTGTTATGAGATAAAATTGCTTTTGAAAAATGGACGTTTTTTCAGGTTGTGCAAAATGATAAGTGTTTGACGATGTTGGACTCGTTTCTACGGGGCTTTAAGGCCCACACTCGAGAATAATTTCCAACGTTTCTCGAAAATATTATTTTCAACTTAAAAATCTTTTTCCGACGGAAAATTTGTGT
Source organism: Paramuricea clavata (assembly GCA_902702795.2). Taxonomy (NCBI): domain Eukaryota; kingdom Metazoa; phylum Cnidaria; class Anthozoa; order Malacalcyonacea; family Plexauridae; genus Paramuricea; species Paramuricea clavata. The sequence continues at coordinate 11,926 of CACRXK020005107.1, forward strand.
GGGCCAATCATATTTTACAAAATTCTTTCTGCTGAAAATTTTCCTGAGTGAAAATGGGCCTTTAGTGGACATACTAAAGCAACGATGTTGGACAATATATGTTGGATGAGTATTTAAAATCAATTCAACATTACCCAACACAGTGTTTGAAAGGAAGCCAATAATGGTGAAAATCCAACAATGTTAGATAATGTTGAACCAACATGTTGACCTCGTTTGAACGGGCCTTATTAAGATGTCTAACTAAGGTGATATTTTACACACTAATTTTCTTATTTTTTCAGTCAGCGAAGGGTCAACGTTATCGCTTTAGTGTCATTGTGAACGAGCTAAAGAATGCAGAAAGTGCTTCTTATAAAGCGACGTGTCTTGCTTTTATCAATTCAATTATTATTGCTAGTGAGCAATTTGACGAGAGAGTTCGAATTAGAAATGAATTTATTGGTGAGTTTTACATGACAATATTGAATAATATATTTTTCGTATTGTGGTATTTTTATTTCAGAGACAAGGTATCATTTATTGCAAATACCAAGTTTTTGTTGATAATTCTGTATCTCATTTTTAATTGAATTTTCTTGTTTTATACGTAGGTCTGCAGCTTCTGGATATTTTAAATGAAATTCGGTAAGTACCACCGTTTGCATTTGCTGTATTTTACTTACTGAGAAGGAATTTCATTAATCTTTATTTCGATTTGTAATTAATTGTAATCTATTTGGGCATTGCTCTGCACGGCCACATTTTACTATTTAATAAATAAAGTGATTAAACGAAACAAAACATAAATCTTCTTTTGTTTAACGGTTAATTTAACGCACATTATGCTTGGCATTGATATTTATAATAAGATTATAATTCCTGGTTCATCCATCGCAACTATTTTGAAAAACATAAGTAGAGATTTCTGTGCACTGGATAAGTGAAACAAATTTGTTGTATCCCCACGACAGACGATATTTTTCAGATGTGAAATTTATCGTCTCCGTCTCATTCATTTTTCTCGCATATGGACAGTTATCGGATATGCAAAATCACCCATAAATTTGCTGAGCTTAATGAAAGGGGCGTTGTCTTGATGACTTGATCAGTTTGTGGACTGCAACCCCACCAATTGAGGTACTGCGCAAACGCATGATGTTTATATAGCCAATTTCTGAAATTGCACAAAATATTTTTGTGACGACGAAACGCTAGATTGCCTAGATATTCCCTATGCATTAATAGAATAAATAGGTTAGGAAACTCGATTAAGTCATAATAGACCTCATTATATATGTTTTTGTCTTGGTTTGTGCAAACAATGGTCGGTTCATCGTCATGTGTGTGTATGTTTTATTTGTCCAACCAACCAATAGCAGTGTGTTGGCTTGATTACCAAGTCCGTGATATTACACATGGTAGTTGTATAAGTCGAAGAGTCCTGAAGATACTGAAAATTTAAATTGTTACGTCGTGAATCCAAGATTCTGATCGCTAGAAAAAGGAAAGATCATGCAAATAAGCTACGAGAGTCACACGTCGAAAGCCCTAAACGTTTTTGGTCAATCGTGAAATCCTCAACTATCTTGCGAACAGACATCAAAGAGTTGTTCTTGATGGCGTTTTCTCTGACTGGCTACCATCTGGTTACCAATTACGTCGGGTGTGCCCCAAGGTCCCATAATTCGCCCTCTCATGTTTCTTGTCTAAGTTAATGATGTCCTAAGCTACATCCATATCCAATCCACGATTGCTATTTTTGCCAATGACTCCAAACTATATACAAATCCATTGACCTTCCTCAAGCAACCACCTCCACATCGACCTTGATAGCTTAGATAAATGGAGTCTTGACTGGGCAGTGGAATTTAACAAATTCAAATGTCACGTGCACGTATCTCGCGAAAGACAGCAAAAAACATAATGCACTAAAACCTGGACAGTCAACAACTAGATTGTGTCCCACACGCCAAAGATTCTGGAGTGACCATGTCGAGTGATCTGTCTTGGTCGAAACTCTGCATGGGACTAATTAAGTGGACTTTCAAGGATTCTACTGATACAAAAGTTTAAAATTACTATACTGTGCCCTCGTGAGGCTGATATTAGAACATGCCAGCAATATATGGTCTGTCATGTCTGCATCGAGTTTCCTAACCATCTTATTCTATTGACTATGCTCAGCAGTACGAAAATGGTTAAGAAAAGATTTTTGAATCCTGAATATTTTCATGTTTTAGCCATACTGATGACAACGAATTAAGGATTCAATTAGATGTATTTGAAGATGAACGGTTAAAAGATGAAGATGACTATACAACACCTGAAGGAATTGATTTAAACAGTCATGTTGACATCTTTCATGCCTTGTTGAAACAGGTAAACAACAGTGCACAGTACGATTACGATTACAGAACCTCGGAAAAGTATATGTTTAAGAAACGGTAACCTGCAATGCTAGAAATTGATTTTAAAAATAAGTTTTTTGACTGCATGTTTTTGCTGAAGATTGTATTGTACACTGTCGTACCCAGGTTCTTTTCTACTCAAAATGTTATCGTGGACATTGTTTTCACACAGCCAATGAAAGGAAATTTTAAAAGATATGTAGACCAAATAACTCAAACTGTTATAGCGCTTCTAATCTGTTATACCGCTTAAAATCGCGCGTTGTGGAATCGTGTCCGATGTGTCTCGCCTTTAATTATAAGACGCCTTGAATCTCTTGTGTGTTTAATCCTAGATTGCACGGACAACCATAGTCGATGTAATAAGGAGGTTTGGAAACTCGAAGCAGACATAATAGACCTCATTATCTGTGTTTTTGTCTTGGTTTATGCAAAGAATGGTCGGTTCATCGTCACATTTTTATGGGTTTTTTGCGTAACCAACCAATAGCAGTGTGCTGATTTAATTACCCAGTCGTGATATTACACAATAGTTAAATGAGATAGTTATTGGTTGCTTAGCGAAAAAACAATACACATGTGACGATGAACGGACCATTTCTTTCATAAACCAAGACAAAAAAACATTGATAATGAGTTCTATTATGTCTGCATCGAGTTTTCTAACCTTATTATTGACTATCACGAGATAACCAATGATTTTTCCTCTATTTAGATAAGCAACAAACCTTACGCCACGAATTTCTTGCACATTTTACAAAGTCTCCTTGCACTCACTGAAGAAGATAACTTAGTAGACGTAATTTGGGAAACAATTGAGAAGTTTGTGAAACGATGTTCGAACATGAAGAGACAAGAACAGGGAGGATTCTTATTAAATTCTGAACTGGAACTACTTAAATCAAAGATTTCAAAACAATCCAAGGAAGAAAATAATATGATGGAAATATCTTCAACTCCTATACCAGCCATGCCACCTCCAGGATTGACTTCAACACCTGCCACACCCGCCCCCCAAGCAGCTCCCCCTCCCCCTCCACCACCTCCACCTCTAGGAGGATCATTCTCGTCGCCATTTCCTGGAAGTCCTGCACCGCCTCCTCCCCCTCCCCCTCCCGCTTTACCTGGCTCTGCCATTCCACCACCACCCTTCCCGCCTCCTTTTCCTGGTTCTGCAGGACCACTACCTCCACCACCACCTCCTTTGCCTGGATCTGCAGGTCAGCCCATGGCTTTCCCCTTCCCTGGCTCAGGAATTCCTCCACCTCCACCGTTACCTGGCTCAGCAATTCCACCCCCACCCCCGTTGCCTGGATCTGCAGGCCCACCCCCTCCCCCACCGTTACCTGGTTCAACAGGGCTACGTATCCCAGGTTCTGTTGGTACTCCTATTCCTCCTCCTTTTTTTTCAGCATCATTCAACACTCCTCTAGGCCAGAGCCCGGCGATGTCAGTGTCTCCATATACATCTGTGATTCCGTTAACTAAGGCGAAAAGTAAGATGAGGAAATTCCAGTGGGTTAAAATTCCTCCAAATATAGTATCGAGAAATAAAAACTGTGTCTGGGTTCGAATATGGAACTTCCCGCCATTACAGGCGAACTTTGAACTTGAAGAGGAACTGTTTAAACAAAAACAAGTGGAAAAGAAAAAGAAGACGGAAAATAAGAAAGCAAAAACTGAGGTTGGAAAAACAATAATTTCTGTTTGTTAGACTAACGTTATTGTAATATTAATGCAGCTCTGTTTATGTACACGTGTGTAAATATATATACAGGTTTGCTCCTTAGCTATAAACTCGGAATAAGGGTGCGTGCATGCATATGTAAAGGTACAGCAAATCACGTGCAAATAGACAAAAAACGATTTCTCCAACAAGGGAATGTTAACTACAAAGACAAAAAGTATCGTTTCAGGTAAATAGTTAATTTGTGCATTGATCTTCGCTCAAAACATCGGGCTCTTGTTCTTTGAACATGGCAGAAATAGACCCAACGCCGCCAATATTTATTTAAATACCTCCTTTTCGAGTTCGTATTTGAAATACATCAGTGAGCTTAATCAAGCAAGCGACGTTTTTGTCAATACGGACGTCACCTGAAAATTGGTATGACTAATTTTGGCGGATTTTTGCATCATAGCGCTCGTGTAAGGAAGCAACAAACTTTAAAATCGTACGTTTTGTCATATGTATTGAAGATTACCACAAACTGATACAAACACAGTTTTTAATCCAGCCCCCACCCCTCGATAATCTGACGTCCGTGTTGACGTCGCTTGCTTTAGTACCCTATTATCAGTGAAGATCCACAACTTTAGAGTGACAGCCGACAGACAATATTTTTAATCATGTTTTTAAATTAAAAACTAACTAAATTTGAATCAATGTTGATATGTATTTACTTGATTACTTCATGCGTTTTATGCTTTTACAGATAACATTCTTGGACTCAAAACAGAGTTTGAATATCAACATTTTTCTGAAGCATTTTAAAATGTGAGTAATAATTCTTCAACGTTCATAAGTTGTGTTTCAATCGTGAGACTGAAAATATAATTGTTAACAACGAATTTATTATTTAGGCCCATTGACGCTATTGTACAGATAATCAGACAATGTGATATTGAAAAATTTGGAGTGGAAGACTTGAAAAGCTTGTTGAAATTTGTTCCAGATAAAACCATAGTAAGTATTTCAACAAAAATTATAGGGATCAGTACATTTACAGAGGTGGGCAGTCCTCTTACTTTAAACACTTGAAACGGTGCAAATTTCATGAATATTAAAGCTAATATTTTAGGATATGGAAAACTTCGTATTTGAAACAAAATATAATGAAGTCATGGTTTGAAGATATCCATGCCTTAACTGTTTCTTTTTCTCAGAGGACAGGGTTATCTAGATTAATGTTTATTAATATTTGCGGCCATTGGAAGCTGGTATGACCGTCCAGGCAATCTTGTTTTTCAAAGGTTTTCAGTCACGCCTACAAGGTCTTACAAGATTCTTCTATAGCCCTTCAACAGCAGTTTGTTCCCTGGTCCATGCCATGGGGTTGTTTCCACTAAAAATCTGCCATCGGTTGATGGTCGTGACCCCGCTTTATAACAAGCACTTGCTGATCAACTGTCCACTTCCTTGATCCATCCCTGCAAAATGGGCTACACCCTTTTATAATTAGTGTAACAGTTATTAATTGTCTGTAGACATTCGACTAGATCTGTGCATGGGTATGCCAGATGTAAAACAAAAGTTTTTATTTGCATCAAATTCAAATTCAAATTCAAATTTATTTCACACGTTTACAAAAGATATAGTTAGACATTAATTACATCACAAAAAAATCATAATGGAAGGGGAAAAAAAGGGAGGAGTTAATTATGGTATTGTATCGTGTACAGTGGCCAAAGTAGCTGCGAAGCTTTCGAGTTGGCCACCGAGTTGGCCACCGCATCATTCCCTAACGTACTTACTGTCAAATGGAATAAATGGATAAAACACAACAACACCAAAATGAGGTTTTTTTGAGAAAGATGAAGACCAACTTCGTAAAAGAAAATCGCTGTAACTTATGTATAAAAGTAACGTCCGTAAGGAAGCAAGGTTCACCTAATTACTCGTAAATGGATGTTTATTACCTCCGCCACAGATTAAGTATATACCAGTTGTGTAACTTAATATGATTTCGTGTCCTCAAATTTCCCTAGATGTACGCGTCATGCTCACGCCATGACACTTGCTAGGAAGTTGGTGTCCTGGAAAACACGAACTTTTACATTTTATATGGATTAAACAATCAAGAGCATCATTTGTTGACATTGCCCAAGGATAAATTGATTAAATGTTGCTTAAATTTGGATGAAAATTGCATGAGAAATTAGCCAAAGTTTGTCTTGCTGTGCCGGGCAGAATAAACTGAATGCCTGATTAGCCCATTGTATAATTTACGCATGATAACTTAATTTGCTGGCGGGCGTGTGCAGTCTTCGAGTGCCCCCTAGTTAAAGTGCGTTCAAATTGACCTTGTTAGCACGTGAAGATTTCAAACCATTGGGAACGCGATTAGTGAGTGTTGTGTATAAAAATAATTATCGCTTATTTACGGAGACCGAGGGAAACAGCATGTTTTGTGGCCCCTAGACCGATCTGACACTTGATCTGACACTTGCTATATAATCAAATAATGTTATTGCTTAGCAACTGGTGCGCATTGTCACTCCGTGGGAACTAATTTTAGTTTCTCTGTTGATTTCAGGTTCAAACACTGAAGGATTTTAATGATGATAAAGAAAAGTTAGGATCAGCAGAAAGATTTCTTCATGGATTAATATCAGTTCCATACTACGAGACTCGTATTAACAGCATGTTATTGAAAACTGAGTTTGCAGAGGCAATGCAATTTATTAAACCTGGTCTCAATGCACTGGTCAAGGCTACATCAGGTATGTTTTACTATGTTATAATTGCGGCGCCTAAATGAAGTTTGGCATATATTTGCTGCACGAGTTTGCTAATCTGTTTATAGGTTGTTAGTTTCGTTGGCAGTGTGACCAGGTTTTTTCCATGCAATCAGATGACAAAAAATTACCAAAACGGGCAAAAAATTACCAAAACCCACCCGACCCCCGACTTCCTGCAAGCCAATTCTACATCCCCCAGTCGCTAGTGTGACTCGTGAGGCCACTTTTGTAATTTTAAGTTTTAATACCTGGAAAGACTGCTCGGAAGGTCGTAATTCGCTTTAACGAAATCATTAGTTATTAATTCACCTGCTTTATCACGTGTCTCGCAGATAGTGAATCGCAGGCTCGGGTTACGAGATTGTGCATTAGGAGGTAGCATTAGTACCACTTTCTCTAAAGCTTTTTTGTATTTATTAGATATTTTGGAAAGCGAAGTCCTACCTGAGGTTCTACAAGTCATATTGACTATAGGGAATTTTCTTAATGGAGTAAGTAGTAATTTTGTTGATACAACTTTAGTGAGAAAAAATTTTGTATTCGAATTCACAACAATGAAGCATGCTATCATATGGCATTCATTGCGTTGCATGCGTACGTATATAAGTGTAACATGTACATACACCAACACAGAAAAAAATTCATGTACATATCGTATAATTTTTTCTGTTGATTATAGCAAATGTCCCTGATCTGCTCTCGAATTTTCCCAGCCATCATCTCGGTCTGGGTAAAATTCTACTTCATTCTTGGTTCATGAAAGTGTTCCTAAAATAGAAGGATTTTGTCGATGGAAATTTCGTGTGTGAATTATATACATTTACGAGGCCTAACTATGGGAGCAGTTGTATGATTGAATACCCAAACACCTTACATTAGCATCACCTTATAGTTGCATTTTGCACAACTACTCCTGCCCAAAATTCTGATATGTTTCTAAAGTATTCTATCAATTCATTTGCTTACATGAACCATTTCATTTGAGACATTTGATCGAATAACACACAACTCCATTTCTGGTTACCTTACAGTGCATGCATGCTAACTGCATTTACGATATTTCTACAATGGATTTACATAAAAAGACACAAAACAACGCACGCATAATACGCGTGCACCTTTTATACAATATTTTGCGGCATGGTCTACTTTCAAGACCCCGTTGAATATAAAAGAAATCCATTAGATAAATAATGATTACAAGCAAACAGGTCCAAGATGCATGTAGAGGTCCTATTACCTATTCCAAAATTAAAATGAAAAAACAAAATTAACACAACTATATATATACTGTATCTTCCATATGATATACCGTCCGCTAACATACTTCACAAGCATGGTCAACCCAAGACTCTGTGAGGTTTGCTATAGCCCCAATACACAGTCACGTCATTATTCAATGTTTCATTAAAAATCACAACATCTCTCCAATACCATCCATTTATCTCCTTAATGTAATTTTGTTGAACTAATGGGATAGTTTGTCCGAGGCCATTCCGCATGCCGTTCGACCCATGTTCGCCTTTCTCTACAGTCAGTTTTAATGATATCGACCCAATATATTACCTATTCATACCACGTTGAAACGGGGAACTGGCTCGGACTGCTTCGAACTGCTTTGGGCAATCGATCCCTACTATATATATATTACTTAAAAGTATTAACCTATATAGTATATACTACGTAATGACTGCCATACTGTGCAGTCAAAAAAATGTTTGTCAGACCCTGGGCGCCATTTTGCAAAACATCTGGGATGATTAGTCTAAGACATCTATTTTAAATAAGGTTTACCCTTGTGGCATAATTAAATGTTCTGCCAGATTCTATAAACCGCATTTTTGTGGATTGTACAATATCTACTTATTCTACCATCAATAGTTAGATACATGACACAAACCATAGGACTGACTCATGACATATCTCACGCCATGGTTTTCTTTCAAGACCCTGTGAGTATGTACATAATCTAACTGCATCCATACTTAAATACTAAGGAATAAACTTACAATCCTCACATAGACCTAACCACATTTGATGGACAGATTACGGAATACACAGTGAACAACAAGGACTAAGTTTACAATATCAAACTGCATGGTCTTCTTTCCAGACCCTGTGAAGATATATTTAAGAAAACCATTTACTCAAATGAGATACAGGAAAATTACACAACACAAAATCACAAGTCTTGTTACCAATTCCTAATTTACAACATCGCTGTATGGTCAAATCCGACCCTGTGATAAATTCATGTGCATCATCAAATTACACCTATCAATTACCAAGTAAGTTTACATACAGTACATGCTAACTTCAATTACGATATTTCTACAATGGAATGACATAAAGAGACACAAAACAACGCGTGCACTTTTTATACAATATTTCACGGCATGGTCTATAACAGAAATCCATTAGATAAATAATGATTATTAGTACACCACAGGTCCAAGACGCATGTAGAGGTCCTATTATCAATCCCAAAATTAAAACAATTGCACCAAAACCAAAGGTGATTGGTGCATTCATACAGGAAGATTATCAATCATCGGGAAGTTCCAAATTTGGAAAAAAAAAGAAAAACGTTTTTAAAGAAATTATCAAAAGAAACGGTTCAAGACGAACAAATTTTCTATCTAATGACAAGTTTTCATATAGTAAATTTTATTTGTCAGTTGTGTATAGAACAAATCTTCTATGACACGTTTTTGACCGCCACGATGGATATCAATAGCAATTTATTACTACAATAACTCGCCGACTAACCGCATGCAAGTGCTGCTTTGTTGACCCCTACAGACGAGTTTAAATTTTGTATTTCGCCATGTTTTTCTATGACATGTGCACTTGTTCAAAATCTATAGCATGCTAGCAGCTAAACAAGTGTCTAAACTTGCAGCAAACTACTGTAGCAGCTAAACTTGTCACAACAAAAATTGGCAAAGTTGTCTGTACAGACGAGCAAATAAAACTTTTCAAATGAAAACTTGCTCGTACCGCTTGAGTAAATAAATTATTAGAATATTTTAGTAGGAACACTTCCATTGCCACGACTGTAACACATTGTAAACTTATTCCCACTTTCCCTTCTTTACTACCTCCTCCAGGATGGTCATGCGGGAAATGCGATTGCATTCAAGATCAGTTCATTATTGAAACTTACGGATACCAAAGCCAATAAACCAAGGATGAATCTTATGCATTTCTTGGTTGAAGTAAGTGTGGCGCGTAATCTCTCTTTCCGCCGAAGCGTGGAGAAACCGACAAAACTGGGGGAGGATAATAAAAGAGTTATTTTTTTATTATTTATTATTATTTTGAATTAAAACTACCATGCAGAAGGACACGTGGAAAACGCGCATAGCTGTGATGAAACACTTAAAGTGCCACTAACCTCAATTATTTTATCATCTCATTCTTACGAACTTCTGAAATGATATAATAACTTATTTTGAACATTTTCGTTTGCTCACTTTGTTTGTTTGGTATGCAAATATCCGGAATTTACGTCACAAATGCATAATGATTTAAAGTAAAAGCTTGTATATCTTATTCACTGTCGAGTTTAATTCATTAAAATGAAGTTTGGAGTTGTGGGAGGATTAAATATACTTATGTAAAACACCATTTAGACTTTTTATTTCATGATATTTAACTGTACCTTACATTCTTTAATCAGCCATTATTCATATGTGACGTAAATTCCGGACATTTGCACATCAATAAAACTGAAATAACTCAGAGACAAAGTGAACAAACGAGAATCTTCAAAATAAGCTATTATATTATTTCAAAGCTAAGCTTCTTAAGATTGAGATGATAAAAATAATTGAGGTTAGGTGCACTTTAATTGCATGCATGCTTGTTGTAATAATTCGTGCAAATACGGTTGGAAACCTTTTTTGAATCATGTAATGGAAATGTTAATATTCCGTTAAACTTGAGAAATTCAACGTTTCGAGCGAAGGCCTAAGTCAGGACTTGGCGACGAAAGGCCTTCGTTCGGAACGTCGAAGTTCTCCTTGTATTTTTCAGGTAGTTGTATCCCTATCAATCCGAAGCTTCCGTTAAACTTGCATCTTCGACAATGTTTTCACTCTATATTTCAGGTTGCTGAAGCAAAACGAGCCGAAGTTATGTCTTTCCCTAGAGCAATGGCACATTTAAATATGGCTTCAAAGTATGCATTATGATCTATTTTCGAAATAATGTATATGCATGGATATATAATTTGTTTCTCTAATTTTCGCATCTTTTTTGCTTAGCGAAATTCAATCTAGCACGTAGGGCTTGTTCATAATATAGATTAGCCTTTCCCCAAAAGAGATCACAGTGCATTCTGGCATCGTTTGGAGGGACAAAATATATAGTGACAGGCGTCAAATATGTGTTAGAGTAGAAGTATCTACTATCAAATATCAACATTTTAGACGACCAAAAATGAAATATCTCCTTTTTACATTAAACATTTAATTTAAATGTGTGCATGCTGCCATATTTCTTGCCCCTCCAACATGGGATTCGCGCGACTAGACCCAGGACTTTGGGAAATGGCTAATTGTTGTCTCCTTGTTAGAGTATCCATAGATTCTTTATCCGCTGATGCTCGAGAATGGAGTGAAAGAATTGTAAATGTTCGAAAGAATGTGAAAAAAGCAGACGACGATCTTAAGAACCTCATGAGCACTTTCTTAAAGGTAGAGTTTTTTCTGAACGCTTTGACCAATAGTAGACTGTACTTTATTTAGTTCTTGTATAGTAGCTTCTCATTCTTCTTCACTTCATGTGCATGCCATTGAATGCCAGCGGGTTTAGCCGCAGGTTTAGATTCCCATGCCCAGGCATTCCGAGGGGAAAGGAATTAAGCATATCGATCGCTTGCAGTGTATGTGCACCAAAACGTTTCTTGTGCGATATTGTCAGTTTATAAGGACAATTGACTAAGAATTCCATGTATATAATGGAAGACCACTGCATGTAATTGGTGATAGCTGTTAGTGTTGCGGTTACCCAGCCATTGACTCTTGTGTATAATTATAATTATAATCCAATTTTGTAATTTTTCATCCGCCTCAGAAAAAGGTTAATTACTCTATTAGCCTTCTAATTAATAACAATATTTTAAGGCAAGAAAATAGCATTAAATATTTAGGTATAATTATGGATACTAATTTGAACTGGAAAGAGCATGTTCATGAGCTATGTAAAAAGATATCACGAGGAATTGGTATACTATCGAAACTTCGTCATTTTGTCACAAAAAAGATACTACTATACTATACTCAAGTTTATTATTCAATAATTTATCCGTATCTTACTTATGGCGCTTTGATATGGGGAAATACATATTGGACTAATATCAAGCCCTTGTATATCCTGCAAAAGAAAGCTATCCGCATAATGAATTTCCTATTTTACCAGGCACATACAGCTCCTTATTTTAAGAAAGACAAATTATTAAAATTTGCAGATATTGTTAAGTTCTATACGCACTGTTTATGCATCAGTTTTATCGAGGCAGACTTCCGGTTGCTTTTGACAACTTCTTCGTTTTAAATCATATGAAACATAATTACGATACACGGCTTGCATCAAAGTGTTCATACGCAGTTTACATTTAGTTCGTACAAACTATGGAGTTTTTAATATTAACTTTTCGGGCCCTAAAATTTGGAATGATATTGATGAGGCGCTAAAAATATTGAGTATAAGTTTAGTTAAAAAGAAATTAAAACAAAGTATAATTGAGCTATATTAATTTGAATATTTGGTTGCTTGATTGCTTAATTCGGATCATATTTATGTTTACTTTTAATTTTCAATTTTGCCATGGGGCCATTCACAAAGGATGTCCGAGCCGAGGGGGGGGGAGGGGGGTTTGGAAAATCAGGACAAACTCGGACATAGGGGGGGAGGGGGGTTTTAGCAATCCGGATGTCCGAAATTTAAAAAAATTCAAAAACAAATTTCTTTTTCCCTATATTTTGAGCAGTCCTTCCCATTGTGAAATTGGCATTTTGACTATGCGGTTAACACTAGATTTTGTTTTAATTAGTAATTTATATGTTTTTGTGTTCACATTTACAGTTATAAAAAAGTTCTAAAAGTAAAAACGTTTTTTACTCTTGATATATACAAGGTTGCGTGAGTTTTTGCGAGGCATGGCGGATGTCCGGGGGGAGGGGGGGGGTCACTAATTCGGACAATGCCGGACAAGGGGGGGGAGTGGGGGTCTGAAAATCCATCATTTGGCCGGACATCCTTTGTGAATGGCCCCCATCTTGTAACACATTTATTGCTGCGGAGCGAGCGAGCCTGAAGCGAGCGAGCGAAGCAGCAGCCTAATTTGTGTAGTAGGCAGAAAAAAGCAGATTTTTAGCGTCGCATGGAATTGTGGTCGTGCGCATTTGTATGCGCAGTTTTCATAATGTGGTAAATTCGCCTAGCAGTAAACGACTTGATTTATGAAATCTGATAGCAAAAACTTGTGTCATATAATTAATTTACCTGCATGTCAATGAGACGCACATGTTTAACATCTGTCACCTGTGATTGCCCTTTAACCCCTGGTCTTGGCTACTTTAATATATAATATATTGCTTTTTCGCAGTTCCACTCATGGTAAGAATCGTTCCTTACTGGCTTAAGGCCTTACGCTGACAGCTCACTAGTCGCTGCGAGTAATAACTGTGCTTGATATATAATTTGTGCTATTTACTGTAGTTCTATTTCACTACTTGCTTTAATGCCCGCAGCAATCCCTACCTTGCAGGTACCCTAGTTTAATAATTGTTTATTGTATATATTCTACTAGAAATTGATAGCCACCTGTCTCGATTAGCCCCTATGGTTACTTACGGGTGGCTATGCACATAATTCTTTTGTTTTATAATGCTTAATGTAGAAAATTGTTGTATCTTGTATTTATAATGTGTGTGCAAAATTATATTATTCTATTTAGTCCGAGGGCGTGTAGGGTTTAGCACCCGCCAAATATTTGTTCATTTATTGGTAAATTTCTAGGTAATTTAAGTTGATTTTCAGGTAAATTATAACAGCATTGGCAGGCAAACGTGGAAGTTAAAATGGAAGTATTTAATAATAATATTTTCTCGGAGGAGCATTCCCCCGAACCCGCCTAGTAGATTTAGCCCCGTTTCCCACAACGCTTTCGAAAGAAACACCTGCTATTTGAATGTACTCATGAGAAACACACAAAATTTCAAAAGCTGCTTTTAAATAACGTAATAAGTAATTTAAAAAATCGTTACACCCTCCCCCCCCCCCAACGACAAAGTCTTTGCTACGTTCCTGAATAAATAGATAAATAACCTGTTCTCTGCAGCTCGTGTTTGTAAGGACCATTGGCGGGAAGAGACATGGATCCTAAGAATGAAGAATACCTGTCGCTCAACCTTTGTCAGTTTTAACTGTCCCTTGACTCGTCTTGACTTTGGCATTTTTACCTTTTTTCTGACTCATCCAACTGAGTTTTTCACCCCTTCAGTTTGATCGATCAATATCAAAAGTGCTTAGTACAAATTATTCATGTGATGCTCGTAATTGCCTAAAACGTTTATACCACAACCTAAGTGCTGTTCATTTTTTCTTGACCCAACTTTGTTTATCTTGTATTTTTTCCTGAGCTAATCATTTCCTCCGCTAACATTGCCATCATTGTTTCGCATTCGCATATATAGCATACCGTCTAACCTCCTTGTCTGTATATATGTTTAGGATTGTACAAAAGAGATGGAAGAAATTCAAGAACAAATTAAATTGGTTCATAAACTTACACAAGAATTGACACACTATCTTTGCGAAGATGAAAGCAAGATAAAACTAGATGATTTATTAAACACTTTCAAGACTTTCTGTCTCAACTTAGATCAAGCTGCTGAAGTAAGGAGATGGTGTGCAACTTTTCTAGATTACTGTTTTCGCAAAATTTATCGAGTGTGCACGATCAGTTGATGCAGTTGAGATGTATTGCCCGCTATGTTTGGCGTTGACCACAATCTAGTGGCCGAAAGTTTGTCAAAAATAAAAATAAATTTGGTCAGTAGCCGTTTCCAATCATAATCCAATAATTAAAACGAAATTTTGGTAAAAACTGACGAACGAAAAAAAATATTAGATGTTTGTTACGATACTGAATGTTTGAAGGTTTAAAAAGTCGTATTTTTATCAAGTATATATTTCCAAGCTATAACAAATGTCTCGTCGTTTGTAGTTAATCCAGTGTAATTATCTCTTTGAAGGATAATGAGAAACGACGAGCACAGGAAGCGAAACAAGCCAAAGCAGAGAAAAACAACAAGAAAAAGCGAAAAGACGGAGTAAGAACGACATTAAAATTCCAAGAAGATGAATGTATTGTTGATAAACTTCTAAGTGAAATACGTCAAGGATTTCCTTTGAAGAAACGACGAAGAACGAGTGTTGATAGTGCGAAAGATACTGTAGAAAGTATTTCCACTCAAACTTCGAATGAAGGTGTTGTAATAATTCTTTAGTTACTTTCATCATATTGTTCAAGTCTAATGCTGTTCACTCTTTCGTATTGTTTGGATAGAACCGATAGAACGACATATCTGTAACCGGAAGTATGAATTCCATCTAGTCAGGATCCAAGGATCGAAATATTTCATCGCCGGTTTAGACAATTGTATTATAACCCAAAATATTTCCTTCTTACCACAGAAATGTCAAAGGAAATGTTTTTTTGCATTAAAATATTAATTTTAAACGATATTCTTCGTTAAATGTTTGGGTAGTATAACGAAATGTGAGCTACGTTCCCGAAAATTATTATAAACTAAGCTAAGCTTGACACCAAAGGCAATCACTTCGTATTACTTCATTAAATTGCTTCGTACGGTGTAGCAACGTGATGAGTGATGACTTGAAATTTAGTTTCATAAAGGTCCAACATTTTCCAAAACAACTCTACCCCCCCCCCATAGTGGTGAGTTGTACTTTCGACCCCACATAGCCGGCTAAATTAGCCATACCATCCACTCACTTATTGTTTTCATTAATTTGATAATTTATGCAAAGTCCTATTTACTTCTAATCTATGTTAATCTATTTTTTATTTTAGGAAACGTTTCTGAAATGAATGATGCGTAATGCATGTTAGAATTTAAATACCAATGTTCAATAAAAATGACAAAGCTAGTGCACTATAAATGTAAATCTGTTGATCGAAAATTAAACTACAGTATTTACGATTTCATTAATACATACAAATCGTGTAATTACATACCACAGTGTAAATAGAGGAGATATATATATATATATACATCCAATACTATTCGATTAAATACATAATTGCATGAAATGGCCAATTTGGAATGCACTTATATTCATTATATAGTTAGTAATGTAAATGCCATGCTTAAGAATTCAGGATAAAAATGTCTGTATTGTAACTGTAAAATAATCTTTTATAAAAATCAAAAACACGTATGACGTGAAAAACAGTTTCTCAAAGGAATTGACTATTGATTGTAAATGTAGTATGGTCATAATTCAATTGCTTTCCGCGCCTTTGAGAGTGCCTTAATTCCATTACTGCATGAGCATCTTATCATTTCTCTTCATCCAGATTTTCTCTTATATCTTCCTTCCATACCCTTTTTAGATCGCTGATTTTCTTTATCCGCGCGCATTTTTATTGCCCTTTCAGGGTTCGGAAAAATACATTTGAAACTCTTAAATACTGGGCCAGATTATATGTGAAACCCATAGCTCAGTGGTCAAACCATTCAATAAGATGCAGTATATTTATAAATAATGAGCGTCAGTTATTGAAAAACTTCGAAGATTACTTTTAAGTCAAAGTGGAAAAGTAAATGCAGAAATAGATAAAATGCTTGAAGCAGATATAACTGGAAAAAGTTCCAGAAGCTAGTCCGAGAATCTACGATGTTAAATCCTGGCACCCTGGCCGCCATGTTGAATTTAATTCCTCCGAAGCCTGATAGCTACATCAATATACCATTTTACCTCGATTTCCATTCGATTTAGTGAATTTTTCCACCAACAAGTATTTTAGGACAAATTGGTGGAATTTTTCCACTAACAAGTATTTTAAGAGCCAACGCCGTTCCAGGCGTAAGCCCGCGGGGCGAGGGTACTAATTCTCCCCGCCCAGCTATTTACACCCGGGGAAACGAAAGCATTAGCGAAGTCTAAAGTTCATCAATGATCGCGGGCGTGACCAACGATCTTGAGTGGGTGGTCACCCTCACTGATCTCAAAAATATGGCTGATTGCTTCAAAACATTTTACGAAGCGTTTCAACTTAAATTTTAAATCAAAGCTCACAAAACGCAAAATAATATACCTACAGTATTTCGAAAATTTATTGTGGTATAGTTAAAAGTACGAATCTTTCAACTATTTTTCCCTTTTGTACAAAAAATATGA